>JBBBDQ010000949.1:1687500-1853806 GCA_037127315.1 Ascarosepion bandense | reverse complement strand
AGATCTATGGTAATTCCAATGTTTTTAATTCAGTTAGAGATTAGCAATCACTGCTTAAATGTGTTACCATGCCTAAAGCAAGCAAACTTACCAAAGTTGAGCCTTCTCAAATTCTAGAATTCCATGAGCAAGGCTTTTCACAGCAGACGATCACAGCTAAGGTAAATCACAGTAAAACTGTGATTTGCAACTTTCTAAAGAACAGTTAGAATTATGGAAAAGCAAAATCCTCGGGTAGGCCCCAAAAAATTTCTCCTTTTTGTACAATTTTGTAGAATTTTTGTCTCTGGTCTTATAATTTTGATCATGTGTAAATCGCCTCATTTTATAAAAATGTAAATTTCTAAGTAAAATCTTTGGAATGTAGCTTTTTGTTTCTATAACCTTTTAGATTGTAGGATTGGTAACCTTAAGTGGGAGGAGTTTAAAATCTATCTGTAAACAAAAAAATTCTTTTTAAAGATTTTTAGGTGGTCTTAAATTTTTGATTGGGAGTGTAGTGTTTAGATGTATTCATGAAATAAGTTTTGGAGGAAAGGTTTGTAATTATCAAAATACTTTTAATACACCTTAATATTATTTCACCTCACTGTAGTGTGAGTTTTAATCTATGGTTCTACTGCTTGACATTAACTAAAACTCTTGTGTCTAAGCTTAATAGAATCTGCACTCAGATTCTGAAAACTATACTTAACATCTCTTGAAGAAGACATCCGACTAAAACACAGATGTATGAACCCAGCCCCGATATTTCTTCAATCTTATGTCAATGCAGAATGTGTTTTGCAGAACAACATCCACCAAACAAAACAAGAACTTGCAAATGATCTACTGTTTTGAACACCTATCCATGGTGCAATATTGTTGGTTGCCTAGCAGTCACATACATTGACCAAACTGTGTTTAGACACAGAAGGCTGTTCTAATGACCTTTCAACTCTCTGATGTTTTATGTGATAGACTCATGAATGTGTGCACTATCTCGAACCGATAAAGAATTTAGCCTTTAGAGGTGTGAGCAAATCTTACTTTGGAATAAATGTCTTTAAAAAATTAAAAAAATACTTTTGATATGCATTTAATTTCCCATTCTTTGGTTGATAATCTTCCAGTATTTACCAATTTGTGGAAGATGAAGATTGGTTTAATGACACTCAGATTATTTGCTATTTATTTTGAGAGAAGTAAACGAAGAGTGAAAATAAACAAATAATTAAGTCAACTTGTGGAGTCTGTTGGAAACCAATAGAATTTAACTTCATTTTAAATTAATCATTTAATTTCTTTTTACCAATTAAAAAAAAAAAGAACTAAAATACTGGGCTGTTTGAAAAGCAGTGTTCCATATTTGGATAGGGAAGAAAAACCATTTAATAATAATAAAAATTTATTTATTAAGAACAAAATCATTATTATTAGAAGTGATAAAGGCTTGGTGATATGATCCAGCTGGAATGATGGGGAACAACAAAAATGAACAAAAAAAAAAAAATTAAGAAAAAGAATGAGTTAAACAGTCTGAAAAATATCTCAGAATAATTATAACTCAAATCAGAATTATAGAAAGCTCATTATTTTTGCAGCAAGGCTAACATTTGCCAAGACAGAGTAATTAAAAATCTTGATGTGAGTTTGGCCAAAATATAGCAATTTATATCCTCTTGGCATGATACTGAAGTTGAATTTTCTAGCAGAAAAAAATACGTAATAAATGGTTATTCTATTTATTTTGAAGAATTACTATAATATTTACTGTATTTATTCTCACCTAAAAAGCATTAATGAAAATTTCAAAATCTTTTCATTTTCTTCAGGCATATACCTTTTGTTGCATCACATGATACGTAATCAACTGAGTGAATGCATTGGTCAATAAAACTTATGTAATAAAAACACACACACACACACACACACGCATATATATATATATATACACATACAGTACTATGCAAAAGTATTAAGACAAGAACTATTTTATCTTTTATAAGGCATCAAAATAAAGTTTAAAATCACCCCTGTACTAACACTTTTGCACACTACCGGTAATTTGCAAAAGTATTAGGACAGGGGTGATTTTCCTAAAAACCTCACTGAAACTCAAATACAGGGTGAAAAGCCAAGTAAATTGCTAATAAATATTGATTATTTTAAACTAGGTGTAAAAGAAATATACTAAAAAGAAGTTATACCTAGTTTTTCTTATTTTCTATTAAACAAATTATTTTGAAACTAATCTATTGAACATCTATGGGCTATTTTGGATAAAAAATTGATAAATCTAATGTTACTTCACAAGACACTTGGGAATAAATGCTTGGCAGGAGATACCATTAGATACATTGAAGAAGCTTGTGATGTCAATGCCTGACAGAATGAAGGCTGTGATCAAAGTAAAAGTCCATTATACTAAATATTAACTTTATTTTGTAATAAGTATATTTTCTTGTTAAAGCATTTGTTGAGTAAATCAAATAAGATTACTTTAATTAAATTTTTTATTTTCTGTCAATATGCCTCATAAAAGATAAAATGGCTCTTGTCCTAATACTTTTGCACAGTACTGTATCTGATGCACTCTCTAGACAATTTCAGTACATAAGTGTCAAACAGTTCAGTTTGGAATTGCATCACTAGACTACCCACAAATTGATTCACTTCTAACACTGAAATTTTGTGTAGAATCAGCCATACTTTTCAATAGAAAAATGATGCACAATATGAAACAGAATCTCTGAACACTCCTCCTATTTGTTATAAATTGCAATGCATTTATCTGGTAAAATGTTTTCTATTTTTGCTTTCAGTATTTGTTTTATTACTAGATATGTAATGATGATAGTGAATGTAATTTTGAATGGATTTGTCAAATAAAACTTATTTGTGATAATTTGCAAAACATTTATTACTTAAAATCTTTTCCAATGAATTTCTATTTGTGATTTTAGTATTTGTTCTATCACCATACATATAAAGGATTTCTGTAAATGTAATTTTGGATGACTTTGTTTATAAATGAAGGCTTTAAATGCTTTGCTCATAAATTCTCTTCCAAATCAACACTTGACTTATTTGGAGTACCCACATATTGTCTGTGGTCTTGGACATCATTTATAAATCAGATTCCTATAAGGCAAGCAGAAATGATGAAATCCCATAAAAAAGTTTGCCCCTGAGCCCACTTTCTAAACTCTACAATGATTTCCTATCTACTTCCTGCTTTCCCGTTCATTGGACGTCTTTATCTGTAGTTCCTGTTTTTGATAACTCTGGAGAACCTTTTGACCTCTTTAACTCTCACCCTATTAGTCTCTTACCACTTTTTGCCCAGGCATTTAAGGCTCTAATCAATGCTAAAGTGGATATCAACTTACTACTCACAATCTACGCTCTGACAAACAACATGGCTTCCGTTTTGCCATGTTTACTAAAGATGTTAATGGCTATCACTGTATGCATATTTCAAGCACTTGATAATAACAGCAAAACTCAAGCTGTTGCTCTACACATCACAAAAGTGTTTGAAAGTGCTTGGCATGCTAGCTTTCTAAACAAACTCTGGGGCTAAGGTATTACTGGAGAACTGTTTGCTTTAATTTTATTATTCCTATTAAATTGTGAAATGAAGTTCATTTTGAATGGCAAATATTCAGATCCTTTCACACAAATGGGGGTGTCCCTAAGTGCTATATCATAGATACTATGCTGTTTTTGGTCTTCATCAATGATCTTGCAGATGTTATGAGTTCCCAAGTAGGCATCTATGCAAATGACACAACCATTTACTCCTATCTCAATAGAAAATCTGTCAGGACTGACAAAAGCAAACCTAGCTGCTACTCTTGAAACAGACCTCCAATCAGGGGCTAACTGGGGTAGGAAATGACTTTTAAATTTTAATTTCTTCAAAAAGAAAACTGCCATCCTTTAACCACCATAGATATTTTTTTCTGCCTGCCAACAGCATGTCTGATGCAACTCTCCATGAGAAAATACACTGCATCTCCTTGACCTCAAGTGAAATGACTACATCAAATCTATAACTGCATCTGCTGCTATGAAGTTTGGGTCTCTCTGTTGAGCCAGAAAATCTTTCTCATTTGAATCAATCTTGCACATTTATAAATTTACCATTTGTCCATGTATTGAGTAGTCTTGTCATATATGGCCAGATGCTCTTGCTATTCCACTCAAGATTATTGACAAAATCCATAGAAGAATTTGCAATGTAACTGATCCTGACTTAGCATCCTGACTTCAGTCACTTTCTCACTGATGTGATGTGGCTTCCCTCTGTTTGTTCTACAAATATTTTCATGGCAACTGCACTGACAAACTTCTTTCACTGGCACATCAACCACATGAATTTATGCATCCTACTAGTTTGGCATCAACCTTTTACGATTGAAATAGTTAAATGTAACTGTCTCTTCTACTCTAACAGTATCTTTTCTTTCACTTCTCGTCTGTGGAATCTTCTTCCATTTATTTGTTTCCCTTATAGCTAAAATCTTTAAAAGTTTAAATGCAACAGCAATTTTAATTTTATATCTCCTGGAATAGCCTCTATCTCTTATCCTTTATTCAACACCCAGTGTACCATGTTTTTTCTCTCATTGTAACCCTCTGTGCATTAATGGCAGTCATGCTTGCTTGGGGTAAAATAATAAAAAACAAGATAAATTCATCTGAAATAAAAAAAAGTATAATAAAATATATTTGTTCCTCTTGAAAGTGCATCCAAAAATAGAGAAACTTAGCCCTCATGAATAAAGTGTCAGAAGTAAATCAATTCATAAGATATCTGTTGAAATTAGCATAATTCATTAAGCTGTCATGTGATCTTTAGTCTATAATGCACAATATATAATAAGCTTTTTTTAAGCATTCCTATTTGCATTTATTCCTCTTAAGCATTTTGGAAAGAAAAGAATTCCTTATCTGAATTCAAGGAAAAGATAAAAAAAACTTTTATTTTGCCGGTTATTTGTAATTTTTTTTTATTTCCATCTTCGTTATCAACAATGAATACAGATTGGACAATGCTGACGATTTTAGTGAGTTACCTTAAAATTTGAATCTTTTTTGCCATTTGATGGCATTAGAAGTGTTTGATTTTAATTTAATTAAAAATTACTTTATATTCTATTCTTAGGTGTTATACATATGAATTTTGTTTTAATTTTATTTATTATTCCCACATTAAAGACGAATGAAAAAAATCATTTTTAATATATTATGCATTTTTATCTTAAGAAAGGAAATGTAACTGAGATGTAAATAAAAAATATTTGTTTATGGAGAAGGCTCTGCATACAAATGAATATGTCAAAGTGGTTTGGAATGTTTTGTGTTGAAGATTTCTTGATGAATAATATTCATATAGGCCAGATGAAATTGATTGTAATCAGTTCAAGATATAACTGGGAATAACGGACAACCATAAAATTGATGCAAACAAGTATTACTCTGAATGGTAATAGTTATGATAATATTAACCATTTTCCTACAGGGAAACATTTGGCATTCATTGACAGAGAAGCTAGTAATGCTTTAAGTTGAAATTTATAAAATTTTTCTCTTAGAAATAGACCTAGTGTTGATTGTCTTCAAGTGATGTGATTTTTGTTATTTGGAACAGTTCTTTGTAGTTCTGTAGCACCAGTTCACAGTGTGCAAAGATGGACGATCGTTACTATTAGCTTCAGGCTTTACTTGCTCATTTGTTGTATATCAATTCATCGAAGACAATTATTATTTTGACAAAATGATCATGTTGCATATTCTATAAAAAGACAACAAAAATTAAACTGCAACCAAAACAACATATATGCTGCATCCCTTTCGATGGAACAATGATTATTAAATCAAGGACAGGGTCCCAAATCTTGTTATCTCTCTCTTATAAAATTGCTTGCCTTTTACATTCTGATAAAATGTTGACATTCCCACTTATTAAAATGATGCCTGTAAAACGTATATATAAACATATTTAGATAACATCTTTTGTTCACCCTTCAGGTGACATGGTTTTGGACTAAGAGGTGGTGTTAAATGTGCCAGCACACATGCACTGAGCCCGCCAGAAGCTACAATTAGCCGCGGTTTTCCCTGTGTCTCACTCTGACTGCCAATCTCAACTCTTGACTGACTGAATGATTACTGCTAGTAATCTGTCTCTTATATAAGTGACTACATCATTTTTAGTGCATTGTTTACACTATTTCAAGGCCTACATTATCTGACTTTAGCTACACTGGTTTTAAAAGAAATCAAATATTTTCTGCAGCCAGGAATTTTACCTGCATTCTTAACTTTGACAACAATGAAATATTTATCAAAAACAATGTATATTTTTCTTTTGCTAGCCAGTTTTCATATGTTTGCTGTTTCATAAAAATACACTTTTTGCAAAGTTATGCACCAGCTCAGATAATATATAGTACTTTTTTAAACATTTTATCTTAGAATGTGGTTATATACAGCTGGCAGTTTAGATGTTTCTGAATGTGTTTGATGTCATGCATTACATCCATATGAAAGTATTGATTTAATGATATTTAAGAACATGTTTTCAGGTTGATGTTTTGGCTTTGCAGCAATGTGTGGTGTTGTGTGAAACTACCTCTATCACAGCCTATTCTATTTTCAATTTCCTTTTCTCTTATACGAAGTTTGTTATATCTGATCCATATGCCAAGGTATTTTACATAATAAATAAAACCCTTTAAATTCTACAGTCAGTGAAAAGACCCAAGGATCAGTCAAGAGAAATTATATATTACCTCATGATAATTCAGAATTACAAAAATGCAGTTTGGCTAGGAAGTTTTCACTCTTCTTTTATATTCCACAGATATTCCCCTTTCAAATTTTCGTTCATTCCAGTATTTACAGAACTCTTTTCAATGAAGAAATATTTTTCTGTATATAATAATTGAAAAGGCATTGTGGAATAATGGATTATGACTTTGATTGAAGAATTGGAGAACAGTATATTAATTCTGCTGTGTTCATTACATTCACTTACATACTAATAAACTTGGGAAAATTATGAATTCATCTCTTCCCCCCCCCCAGCTATGGGTAAATAGTAGAACAGACTGTGTTCTATTAACAACCAGTCTAGGAGAAGGAAAACTCTGAATTCTAACCAGCTCAGGACACACCACTTTTACTGTGGCTGCAGTACATTTGGTCCCTCCTACAACTGACCAGCTACTCATTTTTCAAAATCATTCATCTGCTAGGATGGCTAATGAATCCTTTTTTCAGACACCTGCTAAGGTACATTTATGTTTGTTCAACATCCTAAGAACCAACCTGTAGTTTATATTAAAGCTTTGCTAAGCAGATTGCAATTCCTTCACATGATCTGTTATGATCAACAAGGTTATTAGTCACAATGACTTGTAACTTTATGCAAGCATAATGACTGCTGGCTTCCGAACACTTTTATTTACTCAGTTTCCCTCACAAGGGTTGTATGAACCCAACCCTGATATTTCTTCAATCTTATGTCAATGCAAAATGTGCTTTGCAGAACATTTCCGCCAAGCAGAATATTTGTGGAATATAAAAGACAAGTGAAAACTTCCTAGCCAAACGGCATTTTTGTAATTCTGAATTATCATGAGGTAATATATAATTTCTCTTGACTGATCCTTAGGTCCTTTCATTGACTGTAGAATTTAAGGGATTTTATTTATTATGGTAGAGTTTTCAGTCACTTTACAACAGTGTTCCGAGGCTGATAACATCAAAAGAAATCACCTTCCCAACATGGTGAGAGAATTAAACTTGTGTTTCATGGTCAAGAAGAAAATATTTTAACCCTTTAACCATATTCTCAGATTTTCTTGTAAGACTATAACACTCAGTCACTTAAGTGCCACACACAATACATACTTGGATCCATGACTGATGAGATTTTGCCACAGCAGATCACCATTTCTTTCTGCAGTAGACTTGTTGCTAACCAAGGCTATAGAACCCAATCTATTATGCTATTCAATTCTTTTAGCAGTCAGTTAAGTTCAATACGTGATACATACTTGGGTGATCATGTCTCTTTAGATTCATGTCTGACTAAGCAATAGATTTTCTTGCAGTAGGTTGCCATTTCTTTGTGGTAGACTGGTTGCCAACCAAGGCTAAAAAACCCAATCTGTCCTGCTATTCAACACATAGCTAGAGGGAGAAGAGATGGATTCATACTATTCCCAAGGATATTTGCACATAAGTGAATGCAACGAATTCAACTGTCTAAAACAATGAAACAAAACTTAAAACAATTATTTGCTGATAAAGTTAAAGAATTCTAAAGGAATCAGACTCCAAATGTTTTGGAAATGAGGCAAAAAACAAATGAAATATGTTGAGCCCATTTGTATAGTGAAAGGTTGGTTCAAAAGCTAAGTAAAGTATTAAGAAACAGAAAAATTTAATCTGAGACAAAAGCAAAGTGTACTAAATAGTTATGTAATATCAGCCCTCCTATATGGATATGAATGTGAAACAATCTCATCACAGATAAAGAAGAGACTTGAGACATCTAAAATGAGGGGCTGCATAATTGTATGGATATCCTGAATGAGACATGTGAAAAATGATAAAAAGCTCTACAACTCCTGCCTATGTTCTTCCTGCTTTGCTGACTGTTGGAAATCTTCCTCTGTAGTTCCTATATTTAAAAACACTGGAGAACCCTCAGACCCCGCAAATTACTGACCTATCAGCCTTCTTCCGATCTTCGGCAAAGTGTTCGAAGCCATTATCAACGTCGAGGTTGTTCAGCATCTCACGGCCCATGGGCTCCTCTCAGACAAACAGTATGGCTTCCACTTCACCAGATCTACTGCTGATATGCTAACGACCATCACTGAGTACATATATCAGGCACTCGATAGGAATGGTGAAGCCCAAACCATTGCCTTGGATATCTCTAAAGCGTTCGACAGAGTTTGGCCTGCTGGCCTTCTATGCAAACTGTGGAGCTGTGCTATAGCTGGACAATTGTTTGAACTAATCCAGTCATTCCTATCTAACCGCACATTGAAAGTGGTATTAAACGGACATGCCTCCCAGAACTACCATATGAATGTGGGTGTCCCTCAAGGCTCTATCCTAGGTCCTACGCTCTTTCTGATCTACATTAATGATCTCACTGATACCATAAGATCCCAAGTATGTATGTACGCTGATGACACCACAGTTTATTCTCGCCTCGACCAAAAATCTGGTGCGGGCGACAAAGCTAACCTTGCAGCAGAGCTTGGAAAGGACCTCCAATCCATAGTGGACTGGGGTAAGAAATGGCTCATAACTTTTAATGATTCTAAAACGAAGCTACTATCAATTAATCATCATAGACAATCACACCTACCTCCTATTAGCATAGACCAGGCTTGCCTCCCAGAGAGTAAAACACTACGTTTCCTTGGTCTCACACTCTCAGCAGACCTCAAGTGGACTGACTATATCGAATCCATTGCTAAATCTGCTGCTATGAAAGTCGGTTCTCTGTGCAGGGCCCGGAGGTTTTTTTCCGTCTGAATCTATCCTGCACATTTATAAATCTACCATCTGCCCGTGCATTGAATACTGTTGCCATATCTGGTCAGGTGCCCCTGCTATTCTCCTTGGGCTTCTAGACAAGGTACAGCGGAAGGTCTGTAATGTGATCAATACCGACTTAGCAGACCGCCTGCAGTCTCTCTCTCACTGGCACGATGTGGCTTCCCTGTGTCTCTTCTATAAATACTTTCACGGCTTCTGCTCCGACGAACTTAGATCACTGGTGCCCACTAGGTTCGAATTTGCATGAGATACTAGATTAGCAACTAGATCCCACCCTTTTACAGTGAAACCGATAAAATGCAACCGCAACTTCAACTCCAACAGTTTCTTTTCTCGCACTTCCCAACTGTGGAATTCTCTTCCACATGACTGCTTCCCCGACGGCTACAATCTCTAGGAGTTTAAATGTAAGTTCAATAGGCACCTCCTAACACACTAACTTCCATTCTTTCAAACACACTAACTTCCATTCTTTCAAACACTCTTCCCACCCACCCAACTATCTATCACCTCTCTTCTGACATTTCCTATATCTAACCACTCTTTCTATTTACCTCCCCCTATGTAGCCCCAAGCGCAATAGTGGCAGTGGAATGACTTGCTTGGGGTGAAATGATTAAAAAAAAAGTAAAAAAAAAGTAAAAAGACACTTACAGAAAGAGAATTAAAATCTTTAGGGCATATCAGGAGAAAAGGAGCCTGTCAGATGGAGGATATAAGTGTCTTCATTATTGTAACTTTGATTATTTCTTGAGATCAAAATTTCTTTATGAAAACAAAAAGATGCTAAAATGATTTGCTGTGAAAAATATTATTTAAATTCAAAAGATTTAAATTAAAAAAAAGTTCTGCAATGATGCTCTTTCCACATTTAATATTTCAGCAGACACAAAGCAAGGTTAATGTGGATAGAGTTCTGGTTTTGGTGTTAGCAATGGTTTATCACTGTTTTTTTCATTTCCTGATGACATGCAAAAGCCATTTTTTATCATCTGTCACAATGAAATGAATAGACTGAATGCATGTTCATTAGCAAAAAGTGAAGCCAAAAATGGCAACTAGAGGTTAGGGATACTAAAATCAAACAGGTACATAAATTTAAATACCTGGGAAGTGTACTGACAGAGGAGGAAAAGTGTAACATTGAGATCCGAAGACACTTTGGCATGACCGAGAATGCATTGCAAAAGCTTAGCAGAGTACTGAAAGACAGGAAACATTCATTGAAAACAAAGTACTGGACTGTTATATAATATCTGTCCTCCTGTATAACAGCGAATGCTGGACAATCTCCTCAAGGATGAAAGAGAGACTTGACACAACAGAAATGTGGTTCTACAGAAGGTTTTGGGGAGGATATAAACAAAACAAAAACTTATAATTAACACTATGACAATACATCTGAAGTTTTGGGACACATAAAATAGAATGAAAGACAAATAGGGGAAAGCAATACAAGACATACTTGATGGGCTTGACAAGTGTATGGTGAAGCAGGGTTTGGGAGATACTAAGAGGAAAATTAAGAGTAACAAGGGAAAGGGATAAGTGAGAGTCCATGAGTGCCTATATCCTGAAGGGACAGGACACATGAAGAATAAGAGGATTTTTTCTATATGGTAGCAAATGCTTCCTTCAAAGATGATGGAGAGGCTCAAAGCAGCAAGAATGTGGTTCTATAGAAAGATGCTGAAGATACCATAGATGGAGCATGTTAGCAATGACAAGGTGTAGGAGAACATGAAAATGAAAATGAAACTTATGCTTAGCATCAGAAAGAGATAGCAGAGGTTTCTGGGAAATGCAATGAGGAATGAGGATCTGGAGAATCTGATACTCACAGGACAGATAGAGGGAAAGAGAGACAGGGGAAAGCAATGCATGACATACTTGATAGGCTTGAGTGAGCAAATGGCAGAGTGGGGTTTGGAGCAGATGCTAAGGGGACAAGTATTGAGAGCAACAAGGAATAAGAGCAAGTGGAAGTCCATGATCACCAATGTCCTGAAGGGACAAGGCACATAAAGAAGAGGAACCAGACTGGCAGCAAGGACCCATTTTTACAGTTAGAGCAGCCAAATACAGGTGTCAATTCTACTCCAGCATTTTCTTTTCTTGCGCTTCCCGCCTATGGAACTCCCTTCCATATACTTGCTTTCCTGACTGCTAAAAAATTAGGAATTTAAATTCAATGTCAATTCCCATCTCTTATCCACTTGACTCCAGTCTTTTGTACATCACCTTATGTATCTTGTTCTTTTCCTTTCTCTCTACCTTTGAAATTGTCTTCACTCCAGTGTTCACATTCTTCTCTTGCCTTTTCTCTTTCAACCCCTGTAGCTGGTTTGTCTTTCACCTTACTCTACTCCTGTCTAAAAATTTAGCTCTTTTATGTAGCCGCCTGAACATCAGTGGCGGTACCGTCTTGTTTGGGGTCAGTCAGTTAAGTGCCATGTGTGAAACTCGCTTGGGTGAGACATGTCTCGAAAGAGACATGACTGACTGGGCAGAAGATTATCCCGCAGTAGGTCGCCATTGCTTTCTGCGGTAGACTGGTTGCCAGCCAAGGCTATAGAACCCAATCTGTCCTGCTATTTAACCCATAACTGGATGGAAGAAATGGATTAATACCTTTCCCAAGGGTATTTGCGCATAAGTGAATGCAATGAATTCAACTGGAATTTGAACTCGGCTTCCCGATTTCATGTTCCGAGCTGATATCCACTGTACCACAATGCACATCCGCATTGTTTGGGGTAAAATGATTAAAAAAAGAAGAAGAAGAAGAAGAAGAAGAAGAAGAAGAAGAAGAAGAAGAAGAAGAAGAAGAAAGACAATGAAATTTTAAAAAATTAAAGTTGATATTGAATAACCCAAATCCCTACTTTACAAGTTTTAAATTTTGAAATACACTATAAATAGCACATCAGATGATAAACAAAGTCTATATAAAGTTATATGCTATTCAATCTTAGTTCTGCCCTAGTGGGTCGACTTACAATTTATTGTGAGGTGAAATAAATCATATTTTAGGCTTTCAAATCTAGGTAAAACTTACATCCATTAAATACAATCTGTTCAATGATTTGTCAGGATTTGATGACAGTTTATCCATTTGCCAAGATAGAAAAATAAGAGTTAATTTTTATCTTGAACATTAAAATAAAATTATATAAGACAATTTCTTTTCAATTGGTTGTGGATATCTTTTCAGAAAATGCAATTTTATTATTTTTCAATTTTGTTGCTTTTCCATGAGGACAGAAGTGACTTCATTATCATAACATTGATTGTTTCTCAGGATTAAATTTCTTTATGAAAACAAAATGCTGTTAAAATGATTTCCTATAAAAAAATATTTGAATTCAAAAGATTTAAATTTAAAAAGGTTAAAAACTTTTTTCATATTTTACTGGATTTGTCATATTCATTTAAGCTCCAAAAATCTTAAAAGATTTTCTTTCACAAAATGATTATTTCTATGCAATATATATCTAAAATATTGAGAGGAAAACTCAACACATAGTTAAATGGTTATAAATCAAGATTTATTTTGAAAATGTAATTTTGCATTGTCTCATTCAGACTGTGGAAATATAAATAAATTCGCTCAGAATATTTAAAAAAAAGAATGCATTTCTATCAGTGGAAGTGAAGCTTGTATTTTATTAAACTGGAAATAAATTGAGATATGATGCATCAGATCACAAATATAACATAATACAGACAAAACAATACATATATTAAATCACACATACACAAAACAAATCTTATGAGAGAAGATATACATACACCAAAAAATAAGCAGTAGACAGATGCAAAAAAGGGACACAGATGTTATAGTATACATTAAATCACACAATTATATTCAAAATATATAGAATATATTGTATTTTATAGTGCTCTGGTTAATATCCATTGAGTTCTCTATTTTTATCTAATTAATAATTTATAATTAATTATTTATAAAATCTTTTGGATTATCTTCTGTTTTTACTGTTCTGCCATTTTCTCCAAAATATATATATGTGTGTGTGTGTATTCTTAACCAGTTTTTGGTTGTAACTAAATCAGACCAGCATACAGTTGTATTAAAAAGTGCTCAATCTAATCTAAACTTATTTATAAATGGAACTTTGTGTGTGTGTGTGTGTGTGTCTGTGTGTGTGTGTCTGTGTGTGTGTCCGATTTTCTTGAAAATTTACGTAGTTGTATTATAAGCATCTGCGAGTGTTCTTAGCTAGGTTTTCTGTCAAGGTACCCCCAATAAATATTGAAAATTGATAATTGAAAAAATTGTGTTATAGAAGGAGTGGTTTGATTTTAATCAAATTTGATACACTCATAGACAAAGACATAAGAAATTGATAATATATATATATGTCTGTATTTTTTCAGCCCTTTTATTTTAGTTTTTGCTTCGGGTTTGGCTCTAAGTAGGTATAATTGTAGTTCTTAGTCTCAGCCATGATATCACTTACTCAGAGGACTTATTTGTATTCAAAATTCAGCTCACGACAAAAAAAACTTATTTGATATTGATACCAGGAAATCAAAATTTGACTTACAACCATTCATTTTTCTTTCAGTCTACGGTTTTGCTTTAACTGGAAACAACTATTGCTTTTTAGTCTTTCGTGCCAACGTTCAAAGAGTTTGAGCTCCTGGAGCATCAATTAGTTTTAAAGCTTTCATTACACCTGAGCAATGCCAGGCTATACTGCTAGTATATATATTATGTAAGGCTTTTGAATATTTTGTGTTTACTTTATTTGTTTCGAATTTGTATTTGTTTTCAAATGTGGGGAGACATTGCCAGTTTCTAGATTAAATTCTACATCTAAATATTGGACAACTTTTTTATTCATTTCAACTTCTATTTCCAAATCAAGGTTTTTGAAGAGTTTGAAAAGTATTTTTCTTTTTTTGTCAATTTCTCTTCTGTTTTCCAGCAATATTATTAATCCATCATCCCTGCATAATCCGTGTTTGTCTATGTGTCGTATTTTATTAATTTTATTTAAAGTGTACAGTCCTATATATATATATATATATATATATAAGAAAAATTAAGGCAGACACATTATTTCATGGTAAATCGGAAGTATTGGCCTATTTTAAGTAAACCCTTTATTGTACAAAGGATTTTACATGAAAAAAATATCCTTTGTACAATAAAGACAGAAGCTGACGATGGTTCACCTAAAATAAGCCCTTTACTTCTGATTGACCATCAAATAACATGTCTGCCTTAATTTTTCTTATATTTGCTCTATATGTATTTATATACATATATATTTAGACCTCTCTTAGAGAGTTATCCTACCACTCTATGTACAGGATACTCCTCTGGATTCTTCTATATCCACACTGCATGCTGATATATATATATATATATGGTCATCTGCAGACAGATCTGTTTCACTGTATCACAGTTCATCAGTACAGTTAGACTCTAATTGCTTTTAACCCAGGATTGAAACCCGACTGAACTGACATCAGTCGGCGATTCTACCTCTGGGCTATGGGCGCTCAGTAGAAGAAGGCAGATTTTTTAGCGTTTATGTTATCATTATACACGCCCAATAGCCAGAGTGCTCTAATTCATTACTGAATGAGCGATGCGTACATATGAGTAACTACAGTTTTTCAAAGTTTACCATTCTTCCAGGGTGCTCAATCAGGGTGTGAGAGCATAAATAGTCATTCACAGACAGATCTGTTTCGCTGTATCACAGCTCATCAGTACGGTTCGACTCCAATTTCTTTTAACCCAGGATTGAAACCCGACCAAATTGGCGTCAGTCGGCGATTCTATCTCTGGGCTATGGGCGCTCGATAGAAGAAGGCAGACTTTTAGCATGTATATTATCATTATACACGCCCAATAGCCAGAGTGCTCTAATTCATTACTGAATGACCGATGTGTATATATATATATGTATATATATATATATATATATTTGAGTGATGCGTATATATATATATATATATATATATATTTTCTATGCAGTGAAAACCCAAATGACCCTGAAGAGTAGAAACATTATAATGATTTCCTTCACTAAAAGTAATCATATATATATTTTTTTTCTATGCAGAGAAAAACCAAATGACCCTGAAGAGTAGAGACATTACAATGATTCCCTCACTAAAAGTAATCATATATATATATATATATATATATAAACAGGTTCTTTCTCCTGCCACTCCAAGACAAAACTGATTTAAGTATAAGGATCATATTTCTCTTTATTATTAAAATAAATACAAAAGTAATTAAGACAAGTTTTCATTTAGATATCATGGAGTCTCTTATTCTTAATATGCAACGTCCTGTCCTTTGTAGACAAAGGGAGATGAAATTCAGCTTGCACTTATTTGGAGAGATTACTGCTTAACCTAGATAATATTTAGTACTGATAATGTTTTTTCTTCTGTTTTTAACATTGCTTGTTGATAATAACTCTTCCTATCAACTTCTTCATTTTATACTGCCAACAATTTATTTTCTGGTAAGTTGTCAGCTGAAATGCGCCTGAAATCCCCCACCTTTTAAAATAAGCTACTTTTGTATTCATTTTAATAATAATGGGAAATATAGTCCTTATACTTATATCAATATATATATATATATATATATATATATATATATATTTGTATTAAAAAGTGTTCAGTACAATTATTTTTGAATATTACTTTTGAATATTCTTCATTTGTTAACACTTTTTAATACAAATATGTGAGTAGTAAAAAAAAACACTGTTACATGAGTGTTCTTAAAAAAAAAAAAAGCGTTAAATGGTAAAATCAGTTATTGCAAATCGCCTGAAGACACCACAGGGCAGAAATCTAGATTGCGTAATAACTCGTCTACAAATGAAGAATATTCAAAAGTAATATTCAAAAATAATTGTATTGAACACTTTTTAATACAAATATGTGAGTATTAAAAAAAAAACACTGTTACGTGAGTGTTCTTAAAAAAAAAAAAAAGCGTTAAATATATATATATATATATATATTTTGAGCTAAAACATTGTCATCACATACCTCGCACTTCCTGCCTGTGGAATTCTCTCCCATATTCTTGCTTTCCTGATGGCTACAACCTCCAAGAATTTAAATGCAATGTCAATATTCATCTATTAACCACTGGATTCTAGCTCTCTCCCCACCCCGTATATCCTTCCCTTTCCCTCCACCTATGTAACTGTCATCACACCTGCATTCTCATCTTTCTATTGCTCTTTTCTTACTGATCTGTACTCCTCACTCTCTTCTAATTAACCTTTTTACAGTTATGTAGCCCCCTGCATATCAGTGGCATTTCTGCCTTGTTCGGGGTGAAATGATTAAAAAAAAAAATACCTAATAAGATATTGCTCCTCTATATACCCATAAAACAGCAGCTCTTTCCAAATCAATCCTGGGTTCTAAAAGACCCCTAAAACCCCTGAGTCAAGATGTTAATAGCAGGATCTTCACATGCAATGAAATGCATAATTACTTTTTGAATACCCTAATAGCTAAAATGATGAATATGCAAGTAAAGACAAGACATTTATGAGTGGTTTTGAGAGAATTTGATTGAAAAATCAATGTCTTAAGAACAAGCAATTGTTTTAAGAAACGATTTCGGATAAAATCATAATAGATGTTCTTATGGTGCAGCAAAATTTAAAACACATGATCCCTAAACTGAATTGAAGGATGAAGTTAGAGATTTAAAATTAGGGGATAGCAAGAGCATAAAAGGAAACTTTGATAATTTCAGAGAGAAAAAGAATTGAATACACAAAAATTACCATATCAGAAAACACATTATTAAAACGCAATCAAAGAAGTGCTCAAAAATTTATCCATAAATTTATTGAAAATTTGATCCCCCTGAAAGGCTGATTTTATCGGCCAACCCCCACTAGCTTAGATTATAATTTTAACAGGCAGTGACTTCTGCCTAGCCTGATTGCATAAAAATATAATTTATCCAAGCAACATTATAATTTTCTTCCAGTTTTCGTGATTAGCTGTTTGATACAATTCTATCCCATTTTTTTTTTTTTAACCAGAGACCGGATTTAAAGAGTTTTTTTTTTCTTAGAAAACCATTACATTGAGAGAACTTTTCTGTGTATGTGAGCAGTTGTCATGAGCCCAATTTTTTATTTTATTAAGAAAACAGAAGATAACGATTGATACTGCATTCAAATTTTTAAGATTGAAGTTAATTGGGAAGAAAGAAGAACGAAAAAATTTCACCAAGTGAAAACAAACAGTAAAGAATGTAGAGATACATGTACCCATTTCAGTTGTAAAATGATGAAACCTTGCCACCAATCTTCTTCTTCTATGTGCCCTGTCCCTGCAGGACGTAGGCAATCATGGCTTCCACACTTCCCTTATCCCTGGTGGCTCTTAGCATGCCTTCTCCTGTTACACCATGCAATCCTTGTTCTGTCAACTTAGCATTTCATACCCAGTAAACAGAAGATATTTTCTTTGAAATTTCGTCCTTCCTCAAAGAGGACTTCTGTTTTTATTTGGGTATTTCCAGAAAAATGCATATTCTTTTTGCAATACCATGTGGTCTAAGGAGTGGGGGGGGAAGAGAGACAAATTATAATGCTATTAAATATTTTACAATACAAAAATCAATTTTGAATTAAACATTAATATATTTATAAACTTAATACAACAAAAAAAATTACATTATTCTGAAAAAAATATTGAAAACAAAGCATGAAAAACAGTGAAATGAAGAAATTTTCTTTTTTTTTCTCTCCCTTACCTGCGATTCTAACTAAACGGAACCACAAATCTTAGTATTGTGTATAAATTCATAAATCCTAGATAACAGAGAGGAAAGTTCATCAGAAAAATTACCACAAAATCATTTATAGAAAAGGCACAGGAAAACTACGTTATGGCAGTGGAAAAATGACTGAAGCTAAGGTGTCAGGTCAGAACCAATAACATGACAGATTCTTCTTTGAATTTTATCAAGAATCTCTAAATGTATAAACAAGCACCACACCAGATAGTCAAAGTATGGATTAATGGTAGACTTACAGATATGTAAGATAGATTCTGGCAAGAAAAATTGTCTAGCACAACACAGTGAATCACTTTTCTAAAAGCAAACCTAGCAAGTGATTCAATATAATATCAGCAGAAACTGTTAGTCTGAGAAGGCACAGTGAGTTATTCTCCTGGGGGTTAGCATCAGTCATGCTGATGGAAAGCAAAAAGGATTCTCTCAGATGCTTAAAGGAAAGCAATTTCATTTTGGAGGTATAAAACAAGCCATTCCTTGTATCATTTATCAACAAACTGTATGTCAATTTTTAGATCAGCTACCTATTTGATCTTATCAAACTCATTAATATTTGTTTATACTTCTGAGCTGAGATACTGTTTACATCATTTACAATTTTCAGACTGTTGTTCTCATCTTTATTCCAATGTTTACAATGTTTCAGCCATTGTATGCTCTGGCCTTCTTCAGGTGATAGGAATTTTGAACTGAACCCTTTATTTTGATCACTGGGGTATATCATTTCTATTCCATGTGCAATACCACTACTGGATGCTATGTAATTATCTTCTTTTAACTCAACTCTCTAAATTATTTGCTCACCACTGCTGTAGCCAGGTATTGAACTCACAAATTTTTGGGTCAAGTTACTTGAATTAACCAACACCTATATCAACTGGGCCATTTGTACTTAAGAACATGCAATAAAGATGAGGACAACAGTCTGAACAATGTAAATAATACAAACCGATTAGATTTATTATTAAGACAGGAGTAAATATTTATGCTTTCAGCATATATACCATACTTTCAGCTTTGTACCACATCTAAGTGGCGCTTAATAAATCAAGATACCAAGTTGAGGAATGATGCTGCTCCTGGAAATTTTATCAATATTTTTTGGTTAATACCAATTTTATAGTCAAAGTACTGACTTGCACAGCAAAATCTGACATTGCGTAATTCTTTTGAGGACATTGCTGTTGATTTCTATGTTATGGGTTAAATAACAGGGTAGTACTTGGGGACTCTGCCCTTAAAAACAAATCTCAATGAATTTTGATACTTGGAAAGAAAAAGTATTACTAGACACAAAACTTATATAAAACAAACAACAATAAATAAGTGTGTGTGTATCTGTGTGTGCGTGTGTGTCCGTTACCTATAGACTCCGAAACGGCTGGACCGATTTTCTTCAAAATTTACACATTTGTACTGTAAGCGTCTGTGAGTGTTCTTAGCTAGATTTTGTGTCGAAGGTACCCCTGATAAATATCGAAAATCGATTATCGAAAAAATCGAGTTATAGAAGGAGTGGTCTGATTTTAATCAAATTTCATACACTCATAGACAAAAACATAAGAAATGATATTCAGAAGTTTCGAGGTTGCAATTCTTACAATAGTGCAGAAAATCGATAATATATATATATATATATAAAAGGTAAGATGTTTGTGTGTGTGTCTGTTTATCTATATGTCCTTAATACAAATCCACAATTTTTATCGGATTCTCACCAAACTTCACACAAATATTCTTTAGGCTGCGTCTGAGCTCCAGGACCATGGATAAGTTTTAAAGCTTTCATTACACCTGAGCAACGCTGGGCTATACTGCTAGTAGATAGATAGATTAAGATAAATAGATTGTTTTTTTATCAAGTTTTTCTACCTGTCAAATTTTTTTTTTTATAATCATATTGCCACAAGCAAGGCATTTTGCTGCCATTGTTTTGCAGGGGGTTACATAGAAAGAAAATATATGAGAAAGAGTGACAAGTTATAGGGGGTGTCAGGAAGTGGGTAAGAGAAGGATGAGAATACTGATGAGAGAGGGCTGGACGAAGAAAGGAGCATGAGAGAGAGGATGCAAGTTAGTGAGATAGGAGATGACTATTGACTTTA
This sequence comes from Ascarosepion bandense, assembly GCA_037127315.1. Taxonomy (NCBI): domain Eukaryota; kingdom Metazoa; phylum Mollusca; class Cephalopoda; order Sepiida; family Sepiidae; genus Ascarosepion; species Ascarosepion bandense. The sequence goes on along the minus strand of JBBBDQ010000949.1, from coordinate 1,833,289 downwards.
CATTTAAATTCTTGGTGATTGTAGCTGTCAAGGAAGCAAGTAAATGGAAGGGAACTCCACAGGCGAGAAGTGCAAAAAAAGAAGCTGCTAGAATAGAATTTGCATTTACAATTTATTGGTTTCACAGTAAAAGTGTGGGACCTAGTTACTAATCTTGTGGCTTGAGTAAATTTATATTTATGGGTCACCAGTGAGCTAAGTTCATCAGAGCAGAAGCTGTGAAAGTATTTGTAGAAGAGACACAGGGATGCCACATTGCGTCAGTGAGAAAGTGACTGTATCGAGCTCCCAAGTCGAGATCCAATGTAATATAACAATCTCGCCCCACCCGAGGAAAGGCTGATGCAAGCGGGGGTGTTTTCCGGTCGTTGAAAGGAACAGATGTTTGTTTGACCTTATTTCCGGCAGTAGCGGAAATGGCTACAAGAGGCAAACAGAACAGGTGTCTCTGAGAATTACGTAGGCATGCGTGGGCGAGGCAAAAAACCGGAAGAAAAAGTTCCGGTTTGGAGATTATAAAAAGACCTCGGTGCACGGATTTCACCAGAGAGACAGACGAAGACAGAGAGACGAGACAGACAGACAGAGAGCCAGACCAGACCAGAGGAGCAACAGATACGACGACACTCCCCCGTCAACCCCTTAGAGGCGCGCTCTCTCACTCTCTGTTCCCTAGGCTACACGGTTCATCGTCATTAATAAAAATATAACTTATATTTTTATATATATGCGTGTTTGTTGTTTGTCGATATACAACACCATCACATTACAGATTCTCCATTGGATTTTGTCAAGGACATTTAGGTAGATAGCAGGAGCATCTGAACAGATATTGCAGCAGTATTCAATGCTTGGTGAATGGTAGATTTATATATGTGGAGGATTGTTTCCGATGGAAAAAAAACTTCCTGGTCCTACACAGAGAACTGACTTTCTTAGCAGCTGATTTAGCTATGGATTCCATATAGTCATTCCACTTGAGATCTGTTGTGTGAGTTAAGCCGAAGAGGAGAGTTAAAATTTCATATTTTTGAAAATCTTTATGAATGTTTTTTTAGTTTTGTTCTTCTTTTGTTTCTTAAGATGAAATTATCATCCTTGTAGAGTTCTATCAGTAATCATACTTTGTGTCGCAAATACATACCTATTACTTTACAGACTTTATCATCAGGGCTTCATTTTTCATCGTCAAATGTCCCTACTTTCTTTATCTATATGTTTGCATTGTTGAATAGTGGTGATTTTTATGAGTGCTTAATGATTTTTATTTCTTTTGTGTTTATTTTGATTTGTTTGTGGCTTTAGGAGATGTATAGCATAGGTTCTTTTATAAAATGATCGAATTCTTTTATATATGTATAAACAGGCAATTATTTTTGTTTTTTTTTACATGAAAAGTCTGTAGTTGTTTTTCCACTGATTTACTCCTAGCTTCTTTCTTAGCTCTGAATTAATTATTTCAAATATTGTTTTACTTATTTTACACAGTTTTTTTATTATTTTAATTGTTTCACCTCAAGCAAGGCTGTAATGCCACTGATGCTCAGTAAGAGTAAAAGGTTAGATAGACGGAGAGTAAAGAGAAAGACAAACCTGTTAAAGGGGTGTCAGAGAAAGGAGCAAGAGAAGGATGGGAATACAGGTGTAAGGACAGAAAGGTAGAGAGAAAGGAAAAGATATATGCAGTGATGTAGAAAAAACTAGAGTCAAGTGGTTAGGAGATAGGTATTGACATTACATTTAAATTCCTGGAGGTTGTAGGCATCAGGAAAAGCAAGAATATGGAAGAGAGTTCCACAGGCAGAAAGTGCGAGAAAAGAAGCTGATAGAGTAGAATTGTCGTCTGCATTTGGTTGATCTGCCATTTTCTTCATTTTTATGTGCCTTGTCCCTTCAGGACATAGGAGATCATGAACTTCCACTTGCCCTTATTCCTTGTTGCTCTCAATACTTGTCCCTTAGCATCTGCTCCAAACCCCACTTTGCTAAATATAAGTACGAGAAAAGAAGCTGCTGGAGTAGAATTGTCATCTGCATTTGGTTGATCTAAAAGTGATCTAAAAGTGAATGGGTGGGACTCAGTTGCCAGACAGGTTGCACGAGTAAACTCCTGTGACAAGGGCACCAGTGACTTTAAGTTCATCGGAGCAGAACTTCTACTCCAACAGTTTCTTTCCTCGCACTTCCCTACTGTGGAATTCTCTTCCACATGATTGCTTCCCAGATGGCTACAATCTCCAGGAGTTTAAATGTAAGGTCAATAGACACCTCCTAACACACTAACCTGCTCCCATTCTATCAAACACTCTTCCCATCTGCCCAACCCTCATCCTCGGTATCCTTACTCATCTTCCTCCTGACATTCCCTATGTCTAACCACTCCTTCTCTTTACCTTCCCCTATGTAGCCCCATGCACAATAGTGGCAGTGGAATACCTTGCTTGGGGTGAGATGATTAAAAAAAGAAAAAAAAAAGAAGCCATGAAAATATTTATAGAACTGACAGTGAGAAATTGGCTATCCTTGAAGAATTTTATTGTGATAAATACGTATTTTAGTATATAGCCATATTTGAATAGATGCTTATCTAAAGCCTGAATATTTGAAAAATCTCATAAAAAAAAGATATGCCAGAGAATGCATATTTTTCTTTAATAAGATTTCTCAAATATTCAGGCCTGTAGTCGAAAAATAAATATACTGTATAATGAATATATGGCAAATCTATTCAAATACAAGTATCCACTAAAATTAATGTTTAATAAAAAGAACAATAACTTCAAAATTGGCATTTGTTTATCTTGGGTGCTATATTTCTTTTTTTTTTCTAAATTATTTTTAACTTTTTGAATGCTAATACTTTCCTTTGAAAGAAAATCAAAACAAACTGAACAAAAGATATACCAAGGCTTTAAATGCATATCTAAATAAAAAGGGTTATATATATATATATATATATATATATATATATATATATCATCATCATCATAAATGCATATCTAAATAAAAAGGGTTATATATATATATATATATTTTTTTTTTTTAATCATTTCACCCCGAGCAAGATGGAAACGCCACTGATGTGCAGGGGGTTACATAAATGTAAAAAGATTAATTAGAAAAGAGTGAGGAGTACAAGCTAGTTAGAAAGGAACAATAGAAAGCTGAGAAAGAAGGTGCGATGATAGATACATAGGTGGAGAGAAAGGGAAGGTTATACAGGGGAGGGGAGAGAGCTAGAGGCCAGCGGTTAGTAGATGAGATATATATCATCATCATCATCATCATCTTATATATTACACCCAATGGTGTGTAGGGCAGCAACTTTTTGTTACTGTTTCTGTAACAAACTGTTTTTTTATTTTACGGGGCAGGGTTGTTAGCCCTGCGCCCAACCCCCAAACTACCAAACCTGGAGGACCGGTGGACCATTATTGGTCCTTATGTTTATAGCACCTGGTATTCCCAAATGGTCAATCATCTAAATACTGACCAGGGTTGATGTTGCTTAACTTTGGTGATTGGATGAGAACTGGTGTATTCAACATGATAAAGCTATAGAATATATACATATATTTTTTTCATTTCTTTATCATATGATATTGCATAAACAAATATTTTGTATAATCTAAATTTACCTGACTGATAATTCTTCATAGCTTAGTTAGAGTGCATCAGGCTTAATAGTAGCTGCCCTGATTTGGGAATTGCAGGTTCAAATCCTGTTAGAGAGTGCAGATTTTTCTTTCATAAGATTTCTCAGATATTCAGGCCCGTACTTGAAGATAAATAAATATACTGTTTAATAAATTCATATAGAATCTATTCCAACATGATCACATCTTGGGTGCTTTATCACTTTTTTTCTAAATTATTTTAAACTGCTTACATGCTAACACATTATCCTTGAAAGAATGTCAAAACAAAGGTAACAAAAATATAGGCTTTAAATGGGTAGCTAAATAAAATTGTTATTTTATATATATATACATATATATTACAGAAAAGTGAAAGAACATGTAGATTAAAAACCCACTATTCAAGAATTTACTTTTATATTGAGTGTTCAATACAGAGTAGAGCTTAATATTGTAATTTTGTTATTACAATGCTTTATAAAAGCATAATATCACTACACAAAAGTTTTTGTTTCAGAACAAAACTGTTCCCCTTCAGGTGATATATTAAAATAAATGTGAAAACAGTTTGTTTTTGAAAATATCGTTTTCACCATTTATTTTAACATATCACCTGAAGAGGAACAGTTTTGTTCTGAAACATGAACATTTTTGTATAGTGATATGCTTTTATAAACCATTGTAATAAAAAAATTACAATATATATATATAAGCGGTAGGTCTTGGCGATCTTACTATTTTGTTAGTGTGTTTGCTCTGCGTTACTGCCTTCTAGTTAAATACTTTTCGGTTGTGTGTATCGAGCACTTTTCTTTTCTGGTTGTTTGTTCCGTTAGAGGGTTTTTTTTCTTTTTACTGGGAGGAACCGTATGTATTGTCGGTCCCACGCAGTTTTCTTTTTTTCCCCCTCTTTGCCCAAAGCTTTATAGCCGAGGACAATAACGGATTTAGATTCTGCTGGTCATTCATGGTCTTAAAAAGTCCCTTCTATAAAATTTTGAGATTAGAATACACGCAGAGTCGGTTTAATAATTATTATTATTATTATTATTATTATTATTATTATATATATATATATATATATGCATTTCTTTATTGTATGATATCATATAAACAAATATTTTGTACAATCAATATTTGCTTGACTGATGGTTCATCACAGATTAGTTAGAGTGTGTCAGGCTTAATGGTAGCTGCCCTGCCTAGGGAATTCCAGGTTCAATTCCTGCCAGAGGGTGCAAATTTTTCCTTTATAAGATTTCTTGAATATTCAGGCTCGTAGTTGAAAACAAATAAATATACTGTTTAATAAATACACAAAGTATCTACTCAAATGTGAGCATGCACTCAAAAGTAAATATATATTAGTTTAATGTGTTTCATACAATTAATAAATGACCAAGCTTATTTTAATTTAGCTTCTGTTTTTACCAAATTAGTACTGAAAGAAAATATAGGATAATGAATCTATGGAAAAAAAAGATTGAAATTTAAATTCAATAATACAGTTCAAGTTAAATCCAGCATTCATCCACTTAAAGAGAATCACATTTTGTCCTCCTGCTAATGAAGATTTTTGAGAAATAAATTTTTTTTTATATAATAGTGGATAATTAAGAAAACAACATCAAGATAAAAAACAGTTTCTAAATTGGCTTATATACTTATAAACACACTCACATATATCTACACATATAGTAATGGAAAGTGTAACTTATGCTTAGAAGCAAAAATTAGAATAATAAAATACCATAATCAAAGCCAACTATTGAATCTGAGAAATGAATTAATGTTTAAATGTTGTCCTCAATTAGCTAATATCTATATTTTCATTTTTTCACTCCTCTCTATTTCTTCTAATGCCGAAAACACCAAATTAATGTCTTAAGGTTAATATTCAAGTTTTATTTCTTTCTATAACTTTTTTTCTTTTAGACAAAAACCTTCTACCCTCCACTGATCTTTACCTCAAGTCTTTTTATAACCAAAACTTTATTTCTGACATGAACTCAGTTTGCTACGGGGTTGACAAAACAGATGACTAACATTTTCATCTGCTGAAATAGACTATTATGCATGAGAAGTGATTCAAAATTTATTGTTTAATACATACATACATACATACATATATATATATGCATATCATATATATATATATGTATATATCTATATCTATATATATATATATATATATATATATATATATATATATATTTGTTTTAATCGTGTCACCCCAGGCAGGGCATTCCACTGCCACTATAGCACAGGGGGTTACATAGAGCGATTGGGTATGGGAAATGTCAGAAGGATGGTGGTAGACAACTTAGGATGAACATAGGGAGGGAGTTGGAGAGAGTGGGTGTGAGTTAGTGTGTTAGGAGGTGTCTATTGACCTTACATTTAAACTCCTGGAGGTTGTAGCCGTCGGGGAAGCAAGCATGTGGTAGGGAATTCCACAGGCGGGAAGTGCGAGGAAAAAAGCTGTTGATGTAGAAATTGCAGTTACATTTCATTGGTTTCACTGTAAAAGGGTGGGACCTAGTTGCCAATCTAGTATCTCATGCAAATTCACATCTAGGGGGCACCAGTGATTTAAGTTTGTCAGAGCAGAAGCCATGAAAGTATTTATAGAAGAGGCACAGGGAAGCCAGGTATCAACCATCAATAAATAAAATGAGTCATAACTTAAGAGCCCATATCTTTAAAGATATATAAAAAAAACACACACATGCAACATCTCGCTTATGTCACAACATTCTTTGCTTATGTCACAAATCTCATTAATTTCATGACTTTAAATCTTAAAAAGTACTAAAAGCTTTTTTTATTAAAAAAATAATAGTCTTTGTTCTACCTTTTCAAAATTTGACTAAACTAACCAACTCTCTCAACCTACCCTGATCCAAAATGAACTTCATATAATTTCTAATGGAATTTTCTGTTTGCTGAGGAGGGTTATTCATAACTTGGGAAAGCTGATCATTAAAATTCTTTTTTGTTTCTTTAATAAAAGCCAAAAAAAAATCATTAAAATAAAATGTATATACTCTAAGACATATTTCTTATTTTTCCATATATATGAAAACTGTTATTCATATGTAGGTGTATCATGTGTGTGTGTACATACACTCTTATGAAATGTTCATTGTTTTTGATAATATTTGCCTTAAAGAACATTTATGCACAGAATATATACATATATATATATATTTTTTTTTTAATCATATCATCACGAGCAAGGCGTTAATACCACTGATGTGCAGAGGTCTACGTGAAAGTGAAAAGATTGGAAAAGAGAAAACCGGAAACCACATCCTAAACAGGGAACAAGGGATGAGCCTCTTCACCTGTTCAATAGATGTGGGTGGAGTGTGAACCGGGCGATAGTTTAGTCTATCTACTCCAATTGAAAAATACATATATATATTATGCTCTCATTACAATTGAGCACACTAGAGAAAATTTCAAGAAAACTGTTATAAATTGAGTGCTTTTGGTGACTGGCGTGTGTATACACTGCTTATATATAACACGCTAAAATTTCCCTTCTGTCATTCCATGTGCCTATGGCTTAGGGGTTAGTGACTCCGACTGACACCAAATTGGTTGTGTTTCGATCACAGCCAGAGGCAAGTGGATATTTAGCCACATTCATGAGCTGTAATACAGCAAAACAGGCTTGTACATGGATGACGTGATATATATATATATATATATACATATACATATACATATATATATACATTTATGAAATTTTGCAAAATCTACTATGAAATTGGTTAAATTTGACGTATTTTTAGTTTATTCATTTTAGCATTATTTTTAATGGATATTCATATTTAAGTAAATACTGTTTTTTATTATTAAACAGTATGTTAATTTATATCTACTGGGTTGAATAATCAAGATATCTTGTGAGGAAAATATGCCAGAGGATGCAAATACAAGTATCCATTAAAAATAATATTTAAACAAATAAATTATATATATATAAGAATTACAAGTACACCCATATGTATGTACACACACACATACATGATAAACAATTTTTCATATATATGGAAAAATAAGAAATATGTCTTCAAGCATATACATTTTATTTTAATGATTTTTTTTTATAATTCTCCTCTGGGAGCTTTTATTAAAGAAACAAAAAAGAATTCATTGTAAAATCTTGGCTATGAAACTGGGAAGCCAATTCCATTGACAGAACAAACTGGATTCTACTCTCCTCCTCTTGTTTCTGTTACTTCATACATATGTTTCAGGAAACACTGCATCAAGAATCCCTCTGAGGCATGTTTACAGGTCAGTGCACAGGCCACATGATGCCCTTTGCATTTAATTGTTCAAAGACCACCCAAACTCTACCCTGAAACAAAACCAGGCTCATAAAGAGTGGTAATCAATAAAATTTCTTTTATAGAATAATTTTGTTACATTCCAGCAAGGTGTATGGAATATTTATTTACCATAAAAATAACCTGTGATTTGTGGGAACAAATTTTAAGACCTTTTATGAAGCTGAATGAATTAGCATTTGAAGTAATCAACCAGCTGTGATTGTCGTGCATCCTGGTGTATTTCAAAAGAATAATTCAGCCTGACTGGTTTTGTGTTTTATCTTTATTATTTTTTAAGCCTCAACATTTTTAGTTATTATATAGACATAATTTGCAGTGGCTTTCTATCAAAATAATTTTCACTTTATATAACTTGAAGCATGAAAAGCATTTGATGTATCAGATACATTTAAAAAATAATTCAGTGAACAGAATGATCAAATCTAGAAAATTCATTGTTTGATAAAAAGAAAAAAAATCTTCCCTGTTGTATATGAAGCTTCCTGAAATAAATTTTATTCAGTTCAGTCATAAGTTAGTCATAAGTCATAAGTTAGTCATAAGTTATAAGTTAGTTCAAGCAATGAAAAATGGGTTATATACAACAATATTCAATCCAAAAGGCAGTGAAATGATTGACCTTCACAAATGACTTGCCAAAGCTGAGTGCTGTGGAAGAAAGATAATGTTATGCATGTGTTATGTATGTTAGTGTATTATTTATTTAGAGTTATTAAAATTTAATAAAACAAAATTGCAATTTTTATATGTCCAGCAGCTGCAACATATCCCTAAAAATTTGATTGAAAAATAACCTGCATTCATCAACAGAAAAAAATGAAAGACTAAATGCACATTTATATGTCCAGCAGCTGCAATGTGTCCTTAAAAGTTTGGTTGAAAAGCATCCTAGACTTATCAATAGGAAAAATTTTGTTCTGTTTTGAGACAATGCAAGGTCACATACAGCAAGAATAACGCAGGAAAAAGATTTTAGAAGTTGGTTTGTCACATTATGCAATGCTCATCACATTCACCTGACTTTGCACCATCATATTATTACCTTTTTTCGATCGCTGCAGAACACATTTTGTAGTAAAACCCGTTGTTTGATAAGTTTCATCTAGTCATTGCAAAAAATGGTGACTATAAAATTGAATAAAATGTTATTGTACTTTATTTTTTAAAGAATAAATTGGATAAGAATAATCGAGAATTATTCATGACTCAAATTAATAGATAAGAGTCAAAAGAAATAAATAAGTCAATTTAGATTTCAAGTTGATTTTAAGTATTTTTGTGCTAATGCTCTTAAAGTGAATTATTTAATTTGTAGTGAATCCACAAAAAAACAAACCATAAAATAGAATGTAAAAATAAAATATATAAGCAAAAATAAAAATAACTCAGCTAAAAATAACACATTTGCATTTTCCTTTAAAACTCTTATCTTATTTCTCGCTCTCTAAACTTCTCTTTATATGCTTCTCTCAAAATATGAGAAGGCAACTCACAAATAAAAAGGTGAAGAAGAAGAAAAGACTGAACCCATTCAAAAAACGCCAAAAGTTTTCAGGAACATCGCCTACTTATTTGTAACTGAAAATTAACAAAAACCAGAGAGGTTTCACACATAGCTTCTGTAATAAAAAAAATGTAAAAAAAAGGAATGCTGGAAAGTAAAATAATTTTGGTTGATCAAAAAATTGACAAAAGAAGACTTTTGATGTTAGCCAAAATCAGTGTTCATGCCAGAAACTCTCAGCCTGGACAGAAGCATATAAACCTGACACCTCTGGGTTAGAAAAAGATGGGATACCTCTGGGTTAGAAGATGAAACAAAAGAGGACACTACTGCATAGAAACCAGCCATTTGCGAAGTAATTAAGAAGTCAACTGCTAAGGATATTTCTCCCCTGCTTAGGGCTGAGAAAAACACATTAGATTGGCACTGACCTCTTTCTAAGTTGACTATGACTACTATAAAAATCTGTTTGCCATATTGTGAGATTGTTGTTAAAAGATTAGCTCATCACACTTTGCTTAGAAATTACCAGAAAAGATGATAAAGCATTCTTTAAATATGTACTGAAAAATAACCCCAGCTTCTATTCTAGTTTCAGATAATAGTTCATGTTTTGGAATGATTTATCCTCACACCTGTTTCTAGAAACATTTTATAGAGGAAAGCATATATTTTTTATTTTAATTATTTACATCACATCATCAATCAAAAGTTGTATAAAACAGAATAAAAAATGAATTTAGAAAATATGAAAATTAGGAAATGTAATAGTTTTATTTTGCAGCAGGTTAAAATTTCTTTATGGTAGTACATTTTGGGGCACCTCGGTGTGGTGTAATGGTTAGCAAGCTCGTCTTGCTAGAATCATTATAACTGAGTAGTGAGTTTGATCCTCACTGGGTACCCCCTACTTTCAGCTGTGTGTCACGTCTAAGCTATGCTTTAAAAAAAAATCACCTTCCTCTAGGTTTGGCGGTTAGGCTCAGGGCTAACAACCTTACCCCATAAAAAACAGTTTGCTACAGAAACAGCAAAAACGCTGCCCTACACACCATTGCATGTTAATGGAAAAGTTTATATATTAGTACATTTTGGCAGTTATCTGTATGATGGCAGCCTAAACTGAGTTTTCAGTATGATAGGCATGATCTTATAGCGGGGTATCTTATTTATTCCTTTTCTAGTTGTAGTGGGAGTCCGTTCTAGTGAAGGGTAGTTGTATACTGTTGCAGGTTAACTGAATTTGGCCTTGTTGTAGATAGCCCACTATAAGTCATAAAATGATTATAAAATCAAGAAAAGCAAATTGAGTTGAAAATAACATTTTTATATATAAGCATATCACTTAATGTTTTTACAATTAAAGTAATACTTGAATATATGTACAAAGGAGGTTAAAATGTTCATGGCAAATAATATACAATGCTTAGGAATGTGGGGAGCTTGTAAATGAGGAATGTCTTTGATGTAGTCGCTCCTTAGGTCAGTAAGTAGTTTTGAGACAGGCAAGGAGGAAGGAGAGGTGAAGGGAGGAGCATAGTAGCCACTTGACTTGGTCAAGAGAGATATTAATTACTCTCTCTTGTCATTGTCAGTCTGTCTGCTGGGTACTTTCTGTATAGGCTTTTTATTTTGACTTTTTGGATCTCAGGTGGTCATTTGGGGATTCACACTTGTATTTGATTCTAGACTGATAAATAAAATTCGCTTAGGATCATGAAATGGAAATTTAATATTTGATTAATTTTTATTTTTCAACCGGAACATCTGAGTGAACGCGGATGCGCAACAACGAGTTTTGGTCATTTGCTTTCTGGTCGTTAAAGTGCAAACATCCGGTCCCTCGTTTTTGCTCGGTCGGTATCACCACAATCTTATATATTTCGCAGCCCAGGGTATTAAAATAATGAGAGAGCTATAAAACCATACATTTTGATGATATCATAGTGAAAGTTTTTGGTCAGATACTTCTGGATCACATGCATCACATGGAAAAGAGAAGAGATATGATGTTAGACAAACAACCTCATCTCTGGCATGTCTTTGATTCAGGACTTGACTATGATACCTAGTTATTTCAATTTATACTGTAGTATTGACCTTGAAGACCTGCAAAAAATACTAGGGTGTTATGACATTGCCCTCATTGCTCACAAACATAAATACCATTACAGACGATATAAACTTCATATACATCATCTTTTTAGGTTCCAAATAGAAAAGAATAGAAAACTAAAATGTTCTCTATTAATCACCTGAGGGAGCCTCTCAGCCTTCCATCAGCATATGTCTGATTTTACTCTCCAGGATAGTGACTCATTGCATCTTTTTAGGCTATCATTCTCAACTAAATATTGGAAATATTATATTGAATATTATATTGAATATTATATTGAATCCATTACTTGGTCAGCTGCTAAAAAGTTGGTTCACTGTGTTGCACAAGACAAGTTTTCTCCCCAGAATTTATCTTGCATATTTTCAAGTATACCGTTCATCCATGCTTAGAATATTGCTGCCACATATGGTCTGATGATCCTGCTATATATCTAAAGATCCGTGATAAAATGCAAATAATCAGCAATATTATTGGTTCTGATCTGGCATCTTTGCTTCAGTCACTTTCCTGCTGTTATAATGTTGCCTTCTATTATCTTTTCTATAAATACTTTCATATCAATTGTTCAGATAAGCGTTTCATTATTTAAGCGCTGTACTAGACTGGTGGACTAGAGGATGTGCATTGTGGTGCGGTGGATATCAGCTCAGAACAAGAAGTTGGGGAGCCAAATTCAAAATCCAGTAGAATTCCTTGCATTCACTTATGTGCAAATACCCTTGGGAAAGGTATTAACCCATCTCTTCCCTCCAGTTATGGGTTAAATAACAGGACAGACTGGGTTCTATAATCTTGGCTAGCAACCAATCTACCGCAGAAAGTAATGGCAACCTACTGCAGGATAATCTTCTGTCCAGTCAGTTATGTCTTTTTTCAGACATGATTGCTCAAGCATGTATCACATATGGCACTTAACTGACTGATTAGACTGGTGACAACGTCTCATCAGTTTGCAGTTGAGCTGGCTAGATCTTATTGTATGTTCTATGCTGGCACTTCTCTTCTTGCACTTCTTGGTTGTGGAACTCTCTTCCAGCTCCATGCTTTCTAGTCAACTTTAATCTTCAAAAATTTAAATGTAATGTCAATTGCTTTCTACTGTTCTCCTGATTAGTCTACTTTTGTTCTTGCTCCTTAGTAAAGTTTCTCATTTTTTTTCACACAGTAACCCCTTGCATCTTAGTGGATTTACCACTTTGCTTGAAGTGAAATTGTAGTGATGTAGCTCGAACATGTTACATATGGTTCACAATATATAAAGGACTAATATCAAGCAGCGACAGGTGGAGTTGGCAGTTGACGGATAGCACAGTTGTTGTCTACTCAGCTCACTAGTTGTTGACAACCTACATGGATGTGTACCACTGTATCTACCGAGAACAAACATATTATTTACTTATATCTGTGTATTGTCATTCCTCCACGGTACAACAGAAATCAATTCAAAAAAAAGAAAGAAGCTTATTATATCTAAGCCTCCATGTTAATGATCTTCACATATCTGAAAGAGAAATAAGAATTTTCAAATTCATGTCATTAACATTACACACTTAAAAATTGCAAACCTTTAACTACTCTATTACTCTATGGCAAATGTCCTGACAAGCTATATTCATTATTTTCACCAGTTCAGACTTTAACAGTGAAAACCCACTTTGCTAAATACATAAAAATAAATCATCCTCATTCTGTTCATATTCCATGTGGCAAACATGTGTTGGTAGGGATGCAGAAGAGTTTCTGTAACATGGGTGGACATATTTGTCAACACCAATAACATCCAGGTTTACCCCATGAGCAGTGCAACAGCTTGGCAAGTCTAGATACAGGCTTCTCTGCAAGTGATCAAGATCGTGTCTTTGTAAGAGGCCTCATGCTAATAAAAACAACTGAAAAACCAGCAATTGGCAAAATTTTGTGTCTTGTGAAGTCAGTCTTGTGAGCATTATATTCCTAAAGTTGCTGTGGTTTGTGAGGCAGTGTTATTTTTGTTAGCACCCATTTCTTTCCTCTCTCTGCCTATTACTCTTGTAGTTGTTTGGAGAGCTATCAGCTTTCACTCCAGTATCAACATGCATTTCAAAAGCTAACCAGACTATTGAGACAGGAAGATCTCATTAGAGAGAAAGGAGTGCTGAACTGCTATATGATATCTGTCCTTATAAATACTTTCATGGCTTCTGCTCGGACGAACTTAAGTCACTGGTGCCTCCTCAACAGGTGTTTACTCGTGCAACCAGACTGGCAACTGGGTCCCACCCATTCACAGTCAGGTTAGCTAAATGCAGATGACAATTCTACTCCTGCAGCTTCTTCTCTTGCACTTCCCGCCTGTGGAACTCGCTCCCATATTCTTGCTTTCCTGACGGCTACAACCTCCAGAAATTTAAATGCAAAGTTAATACTCATCTACTAACCACTGGACGCTAGCTCTCTCCCCACCCCCGTATAACCTTCCCTTTCTCTCCACCTATGTATCTGTCATCGCACCTGCATTCTCAGCTTTCTATTGCTCCTTTCTAACTAGTTTGTACTCCTCACTCTTTTCTAATTAATCTTTTTACAGTTATGTAACCCCCACTCATCAGTGGCATTTCTGCCTTGCTCAGGGTGAAATGATTAAAAAAAAAATTTTAAAAAAAATAACAGTGAATGCTGGATGATCTCCTCATTGATGAATGGAAGGCTTGAAGCAACAAAAATGTGTTTCTACTGAAGGATGCTGAGGATACTATGGAACAAATACATGATCAATGACAAGGTTTTAAAGAGGATGCAAGTGAGAAGAAAGCTTATAATTAGCATCAGGAAAAGAAAGCTGAAGTTTCTGGGACATGTAATGAGAAAGGAGGATTTGGAGAATCTAATACTCACAGAGCAGATAGAGAGAAAGAGAGACAGGGTAAAGCAGCACAAGAGATATTTGATCAGCTTGAGTAAATGGATGGTAGAACAGTGTTTGGGAGAGATACCAAGAGGAAAAATATTAAGAGCAACAAGAGACAGAAGCAAGTGGAAATCCATGATCGATCTACACCCTGAAGGGACAAGGCACAGGAAAATGAAAAATCAATAAACTTTTTGCTTACATTATGACCCCATTACAAAGATGAGAGTTCTAGTTGAACAGTTTCTTCCTAAGAGCTGTTATTTTGTGGAACAGTCTTTTGGGTGGATGCTTCCCCAATTGCTAAAGTCTTAAACCCTTCAAGACATGGATCAACCATTATCTTTCCTACATATCCTTGTAATTGCCACTTTTTGAACCTATCTCTTATATTCATGCAGTAAGCTTATCCTGTAAGTACCTTGAGTGGCTCTTGTATTGGTTGAACAATTAGTAAAAAAAAACTATAGGTATTTGCAAATACTTGGTTTCTCCTGTTCTGTTTTCAGTTCAAATCATGAACATGACATACGAAAGGTTATATTTTGTCAGCATGTTTTTCTATAGAGAACCGGACAATAACCTTTGTCTAGAGTGCACAATTCCATTGTGCCATGTCATGTGACTTCCAGCATTCACTTAATCTTCTTCCCATTACTCTACTTGCAGTAACCTTTGCTTTAACATCCAGTACATCTATTTAAAACAAAAAACAATAAAATGTATTCTGATATGGCCAACATTATAGACAGTCACCAGGTTTTGTCTCTAACTAAAATGTAACTCTTTGGACGAACTTTGGTTGACTGCCAGATGAAGAAAGACAAGTGAAATGCTAGCAAGAGTGTAACCTTTAAAGAACTATGAATATTTGACTGTCAACTCTCTAAATAACTGTAATTTTGTTCTTATTTCTTCTTTTATATACCATATTCCTTCAGGGATCTAGACAATCATGGCCTCATACATCTTCCTGTCCCTTGTAGCTTTTAATAAATTATGTCTTTTTGATATTTCTCCCAAACCTTGGCATGACTTGTATGTATCAGATTTTCCAAGCCAACCTTCCTCATTACTTGCCTCAGAAATATTTGATTTTATATGCTGCATTCTTTCAAAACATAGGTGATCATAACCATCCACGTCTTCCTGTCCTTTGTAGTTCTTAAAAAGTTTTATCTTTTTGTTTTTCCTCCCAAACCCTGTTCTTCCATTTATTTGCTCAAGCACTTCAAGTATGTTATGTACAGGCTTCCTCTGTCTCTCTCTCCCGCAAAATGTCATGTGAATATCAGATTTTTCAAGCCTTTCTTCTTGCCACAGGAATTATCTTCTTTTATGTGCTGTGTCTCTTCAAGACGTAGGTGATCATGGCCATCCACATCTTCCTGTGACATGTAGCTCTTAATGAGTTTTGTATTTTTGTTTTAACTCCCAAACCCTGTTCTACCATCCATTTACTCAGGTCCATCAAGTATGTTATGTACAGGTTTCCTCTGTCTCTCTTTCCCTGAAACTCTCCTGTGAGTATCAGATTTTCCAAGCCCTCCAACCTCATTATGTTCCCCGCTAAAATATCATGTGCCATGTCTCTTCATGATTTAAGCAATCATAGCCCTCTACATCTTCCTGTCCCTTGTAGCTCTTAATAAGTTTTGTCTTTTTTGATATTTCTCCCAAACTTTGTTAGGACTTTTGTATAACAGATTTTTCAAGCCAACCTTCATCATTACTAACCTAATATTTTATTTTATGTGCTGTGTCCCTTCAAAACATAGGTGATCATAGCCATCTTCCTGTTCCTTGTAGTCCTTAATAAGTTTTGTATTTTTGTTATTTCTCCCAAACCCTGTTCTACCATCTATTTACTCAAGCCTATCAAGTATGTTATGTACAGGTTTCCTCTGTCTTTCTTTCCCTCAATCTGTCTTGTGAGCATCAGATTTTACAAGTCCTCCTTCCTCATTACATGTCCTATTAATTAAATATGTGTAGAATAAATATAATTGGATGATCTATAGTTTTATTAAATATAAGTAGAATAATTATAATCTATAATCTATAGCTGCATTAAATATAAGTAGAACTATAATTGGATTATCTTTACTTGGATTATATATAGGTAGCATAATTATAAGTGGATTAACTCTATCTGGAATAGATATAAGTGGAATAAATTTCATTGGATTGTTTATAATATTAAAGCCTATAACTGGAGTAACAATGATTACTATGACTGTAATTTCAATGACTATTATTGCCCTATTTTCTATGACTTGCATGTATCAGATTTTCCAAGCCAACCTTCCTCATTATGTGCTACAAAAATATCTTATTTTATGTGCTGTGTCTCTTTATGATGTAGGCAATCATAGTCCTCTACATCTTCCTGTCCCTTGTAGCTCTAAATTAGTTTTGTTTTTCATAATTTCTCCCAAACCTTATTATGATCTGTGTGTATCTGATTTTCCAAGCCAACCTTCCTCATTACTAGCTCAGAAATATTTTATTTTATGTGCTGTGTTCTTTCAAAACATAGGTGATCATAGCCATCCACATCTTCCTGTTCCTTGTAGTTCTTAATGAGTTTTGTCTTTTTATTTTTCCCCCCAAACCCTGTTCTACCATCTATTTACTCAACCCATCAAGTATGTTATGTACAGGTTTCCTTTGTCTCTCCTTCCCTCAATCTGTCCTGTGAATATCAGATTTTCTAAGCCCTCCTCCTCATTAGTTGTATTAAATATAAGTAGAATAATTATAATCAGATTATCTATATTTGGATTAAATATTAGTAGAATAAGTATAATTGGATTATCTATAGCTGGATTAAATATAAGTAGAACTATAATTGGATTATCTTTACTTGGATTATATATAAGTAGCATAATTATAAGTGGATTAAATCTATCTGGAATAGATATAAGTGGAATAAATTTCATTGAATTGATTATAATATTAAAGCCTATAACTGGAATAACAATGTTTACTATGACTGTAATATCAATGACTGTTATTGCCCTATCTTTTATCCATACATGGGATGAGAAGAAATGAATTGATGCTTTAACAAAATATAATATTTCAAAGTATATGCAAATTGTTCTATCCAGAATTTGCATTTCAGTTCACAAATTACTGCATCTATTTTTACTGGGCCACCCACATCGGCTACAATTTTACATCACAAAAAAACATTATAAGAGGGTCTTGAAACATTCCCAGTTTTGAAACATTCCCGACATTTTCTAATGTGAATTTGGCGAGTCGGCTTCGTTTTGTCACAACATCTGTGAAACTGACATTGAAAAGTTGTTCATAGACAAAAATTATCAAGTGTCATATTTAGAAAATTATATTTTCTCATACATATATATTTAGTAAAAAAACAATCTCTGACCAAATAATCGAACATATGATTGGTTTTTGGAAGAGTTCATCGTTGTAGCTCAAGGAAATCATAAACTTAAATCATGGATCCAGCCATTGTATCAACTGTACTTCTTCTTCTTTCTTCTTTTATGTGTCATGTCCCCTCAGGATGTAGGTGATCATGGCTCTCTACTTCTTCCTGTCCCTTGTTATCTTAATATATGTTGTCCTATTATTTCTCTCAAACCCTGTTCTGCCATTCATTTGTTTATGTCAGGCACTGTTTACCCCCTCTCTATTTCCCTCTATCTGCCCTGTGAGTATAAGATTCTCCAAGTCCTCTTTCCTCATAACATGCTCAAGAAACTTCAGCTATCACTTTTTGATGTTAAGTATAAGTTTCTTTTTTTGTTTCTATTGTTGTTGCTCTCATGTTTAGTCCATTGTATCTTAAACATCCTTCTGTAGAACCACATTTCTATTGCTTCGAGTTTTCCCTTTATCTTTGAGGAAATTGTCAAGCTTTTGATGCCATACAGGAAGACAAATATCACATAACATTTCTGAATTCTTTTGTTTTTACCGGCAAAAATTTTCTGTCTCTCAATACTTTACTTATCTTTTAGAATGTGTTCATCAAGTGGTTAATATATAAAATAGAGTTTCCCAAGCCTTTCAAATATGTTATCCACTGATTTCCTCTGTCTCTTTTCCCCTCTATCTCGCCTGTTAGTATCAGATTCTCCAAGCCCGTTAGTATCAGATTCTCCACTAATCATTATTTTCAACTGTTGGGTGGGCAATAAGCAACTAAACAGAAATGGTGGAGGATGGATTTTAACTATTAAAAATGTATTGCAACATTCTTCTTTTTCTTCTTCTTTTTCTTCTTCTTCTTCTTCTTCTTCTTCTTCTTTGTGCCTTGTTCTTTCAAAATGTAGGCGATCATGGTCTTCCACATCTCCCTATCATCGGTGGCTCTTCAACCCCTGTTCTGTCATCCACCTGTTCAGGCCTTTCAAATATGTTATCCACTGATTTCCTCTGTCTCTTTTCCCCTCAATCTGGCCCGTTAGTATCAGATTATCCAAGCCCTCTTTCTTCATGCATGTCCCAGGAACTTTAGTTGTCTCTTCCTGATACTCAATATTAATTTCCTTTTTGTTTCCATTATTTCCAAAATCTCATCATTGCTCACATGCTTGGTCCATGATATCTGCAGCATCTTTCTGTAGAACCACATTTCAGTTGCTTCAAGTTTTTCTTTCATCTTTTTGATGATATTATCCAGCATTCACTGCCATCTTGTAGAACTGACATCACATAGCAATCCAGTACTCTCTTCTTTGTTTCTAGAGAAAGTTTTCTGTCTCTTAATACTTTACTCAGCTTTTGAAATGTGTTGTTCAACATGCCAATTAGCCTTCGGGTCTCTGTGTCACATATTCCATATTCTTTTAGAAGAGTTCCCAGTTATTTAAATTTTTGTACCTGCCTGATTTTAGTATCCCCCACATTTATTTGTCATTTTGGGCTCCCCTTTTTACTGATGACCATGCATTCAGTTTTCTTGAAGTTTGTAGTCCTTTTTTTCACTCTCTTCATCTACCTTCTGTAGGAGGTCTTGTAGTTTCCTTTCCATGTCTGCAATCATCTGCATACCTTATGTTGTTCAAAATGAGGTCACCGATGAGAAATCCTGGGATAACATGAGGCGATTTACAGCATAGTCTTGCTGTACAAGTTGAATACATCCGGTGAAAAGACCCATCCTTGCCTTACACCCCTTTCTATCTTTGTATATTAGCTGAATTCATTACCTGTCTGTATGCAGGCACTTTGCTACCAGTAGTGATTCTTGATAACTCTTATGTCTTTCCCAAATATGTTGAGGCTGCTGAGCATCTCCATCAATTCTTTGTGGGGAATTTGGTCGAACACCTTTGCATAATAGATAAAGCATATGTACAAGTCCTCCTCATTTGTATTGCCCTTTCGGAGAGCATCCTAATTATGAATATGGCATTCCTTGTTCCAGTGTCTTTGACAAACCCATCAGTTTATGAACCAATAACAAAGAAGTACAAAAGACAAGAACTTGAGGAGAGCCATGAAAGCATATGCCTTAAAGTAACATTTTTCTTTTATAATTGTTTCATCCTAAGCAAGGCAGTACTGTCACTGTTGTGCAGGGGGCTACATAAGAGGAGAGCAAAAAGAAAGAGGAACAGCTTACAGGGGCTGTCAGAGAATGGTTAAGAGAACGATGGAAGTAATAGTGTGAAGAGAGTTACGTAAGGGTAGAGTGAAAAGGGAGAAGAACAAGATACAGGGAATGCCAGGAAAAGGTTGGGAATCAAAGAAATAAGAAATGGCAATTGACATTGCATTTAAACTCTTGGTTGATTGTAGCTGTCAGAAAAGCAAGTATATGGAAGGGAGTTCCACAGGCAGAAAGTGTGAGAAGAGAAGCTGATATAGTAGAAGTGTCACAAAGAAGAAGAAAAAACCTTTACCAAACAATTTGGGTATGTTTTTGAATATTTACTATAGAGACAGGCAGAGTAAAATTTTTCCATGTGAAACTGGCCAATGATGTTGGGAAACTTTGATCCAAATAAATACACTTAGTAAACAATTTGGGTATGTTTTTGAATATTTACTATAGAGACAGGCAGAGTAAAATTTTTCCATGTGAAACTGGCCAATGATGTTGGGAAACTTTGATCCAAATAAATACACTTAGTAAACAAATTAGCAGCAATATACACTCATATACTGTAATTATACAATGAGTATAATGACAAGTGAACTAATAGTAGATAATTTTTCAGGATTTAAGAAGGTGGAGGTAATTTGTTAGTATTTAGTTGATGAAAAGAGGGCTAAAATCATGGTAACCTGTTAATAAAAGCAACATGGCAAGATAAAATTTGATTGATTTGTTTTCTAAGGCTTATCAACACTTTGCTGGCTATTTAAGCTAAGGAAATATTTTTAGATTGTAAGAAATGTTTTTTTTTTGGAATTAATATCATTACACTTACTATTTAACCCATAACTAGGTGCATTCACATCTTTCACAGTGGTATATGTAAGTATATACACTCCCAATCAAAAATTTAAGACCACTTAAAAATCTTTAAAAAGAAATTTTTTTTTACGGATAGATTTTAAACTTCTCCCACTTAAGGTTACCAATACTACAATCTAAAAGGTTATGGAAACAAAAAGCTACATTCCAAACATTTTATTTAGAAATTTACATTTTTATAAAATGAGGCGATTTACACATGATCAAAATTATAAGACCAGGGGTATAAATTGTTAGATCTATGGTAATTCCAATGTTTTTAGTTCAGTTAGAGATTAGCAATCACTGCATAAAGGTGTTATCATGCCTAAAGCAAGCAAACTTACCAAAGTTACACGTTCTCAAATTCCTAGAATTCCATAAGCAAGGTTTGTCACAGCGGGCGATTGCAGCTAAGGTAAATTGCAGTAAAACTGTGATTTGCAACTTTCTAAAGAACAGTGAGAATTATGTAAAAGCAAAATCCTCTGGTAGGCCCCAACAAATTTCTCCTGCATTGAGTAGGAGAATTAGACGGGTTGTTATGAAAGACGAGGGACTTTCTTCTAGTCAAATTAAGGCAGTCACAGAAGCT
Source organism: Ascarosepion bandense (assembly GCA_037127315.1). Lineage (NCBI taxonomy): Eukaryota > Metazoa > Mollusca > Cephalopoda > Sepiida > Sepiidae > Ascarosepion > Ascarosepion bandense. Next base: position 1,811,737 of record JBBBDQ010000949.1, on the reverse strand, counting down.
GATTGCTGTCCCGTAAACCATCAGATGATACTTACGACAAAAAGGCATGGTAAATAAAAAGTGTAAACAAATTCCTCAGCTGCTTCCACGTCACAAGGTGGACCGCTTAAAGTTTGGTCATGAATACCAAACATGGGACATTGAGAAGTGGAAGAAAGTCCTGTTTTCTGATGCGAAAAAATTCAATCTAGATAGTCCTGATGGCTTCCAACGATATTGGCATAACAAAAATATGCCTCCTGAAATTTTCTCCACACGTCATAGTGATGAAGGGTCCCTAATGGTATGGGGTACCTTTTCTTACAGAGGGACGATGGATCTCCAGGTGGTGCAGGGTCGACAGAATTTTTGAAGTCATCAAAAGCAGTGGAGGTAGAAGCCATTATTATATTTGGTTGTCGAATGTTTTCATACACTTTTTGTACAATTTTGTAAAATTTTTGTCTCTGGTCTTATAACTTTGGTCATGTGTAAATCACCTCATTTTATAAAAATATAAATTTCTAAATAAAACGTTTGGAATGTAGCTTTTTGTTTCCATAACCTTTTAGATTGTAGTATTGGTAACCTTAAGTGGGAGGTGTTTAAAATCTATCCGTAAAAAAAATTTCTTTTTAAAGATTTTTAAGTGGTCTTAAATTTTTGATCAGGAGTGCATCAGTCAGTCAGTTAAGTGCCATACATGATACACGCTTGGGCAATCATGTCTCGAAAGAGACATGACTGACTGGGCAGAAGATTATCCCACAGTAGGTTGCCATTGCTTATTGTGGTAGACTGATTGCTAGCCAAGGCTATAGAACCCAGTCTGTCCTGTTATTTAGCCTATAACTGGAAGGAAGAGACGGATTAATACCTTTCCCAAGGGTATTTGAGCATAAGTGAATGCGAGGAATGCAACAGGAATTTGAACTCGGCTCGACCAACCAAATTAGAATTTGAACTCTGTTCTCTAATTAATAATTCCAATCCACTGCACCACCCACACATCCAAGTTTGGTATTCTCAAGCAATCTTCTATCTAGACACTGACCAGGCTCTACTTTGCTTATCTTTGGTGATTGTATAAGAATTAGTGTTTAACATTATATGGCCATAAGCCACAAGGTAAATTGAGCTCTAGCCACTAAGAGGTGTGTGGGAGTGTGACACATCTGATGTTGGGTATTTTACATTTGATTAAATAATCACTATTGAGTTTTCAGTCTTATTGGAAAGCCATCATTCAAGAGAAAGTATGCATGCTCTTGTTTAGCACATCTGACATGTAAGGAAGCCTACGAAAGAGTGGTATGGAGTCAAATGCTATGCTAAGAAAAGAAAGACATGGAACACAATACCATGTCTGTTAGAATAACCATTCTTGGCACCATTGTTACAGTGGCTTTTCAGCTATGATCATCTCATCTATATTTCAGTTCCATTCTTAGATTGATCTGATTTCTTGACCCACAAATAATGGGCACAATTCATCATGCAAGAATTTTCACACAGAAAAAATTCCAGCCAAGAGCAATTGCAGTATTTTAATCACTGTTATATACTTATTTGATCAGAATTTTCCATGTCTATTCTTAAAATTAACATAATTTTTTTTACAACAATGTTCATGCTGTACAAGATCTGAGAGCCCCTCGAGGTAGAGAATAACAGAGTACGAGTCATAAAAAGTTATAAAATGTTTGATCCCTTTTTAGTTACCTTTGAATTCGGGGAGTTTTTTACTTACTTTGTCTCTCTTTTTTCTTTTTCTTCTACTTCTTCTATGTGCCATGTCTCTTTAGGACGTAGGTGATCAAGGCCCTCCAGGTTTCCCTATCCCTGGCAATTCTTAGCATGCTTTCTCCTGTTACCTCACCCAAACCCCACTCTGGTCACACCTGTCAAGTATGTTACCTCTTTCTTTCCTCTGTCTCTCTTTCCCTCTATCTGACCTGTTAGTATCAGGTTCTCCAAGCCCTCTTTCTCATTATATGTCCCTAGAACTTTAGCAGTCTTTTCCTGATGCTCAGTATTAATTTCATTTTTGTTTCCATCCTTTCCAAAACCTCATCATTGCTCACATGCATGATATCTGCAATATCCTTTTATAGAACTACACTTCAGTTGCTTCAAGTTTTTCCTTTATCTTTGATGATATTGTCCAGCATTCAGTGCCATATTGAAGAACTGACATCACATAGCAATCCAGTAATCTCTTCTTTGTTTCTAGCAAAATTTTACTGTCTCTTAATACTCTTCTCAGCTTCTAGAATGCGTCATTTGCCATGTCAGTTCAGCTTTGGATCTCAGTGTTGCATTTTCTGTTTTCTGTTATAACATTTCCCAGGTATTTAAATTTTTGTACTTGCTTGATTTTATCATCACCCATCTGTAATTGGCATTTTGAGCTTCTCTGTTTGCTGATGACCATGCATTCGATTTTCTTGTAGTTTATTCGTAGTTCTTTCTTTCAACTTTCTTCAGCTACCTTCTTTAGAAGGTATTGTAGTTTCCTTTCCATGTCTACTATCAGCACTGTATCATCTGCGTATCTTATGTTGTTCAGAATCACTCACTATGAATCTGTGCTAGTATATCAAAAAAATATTTCATCAACCAGTCCAGGGCAGAGATATTCCTTAAAAGATATTTCTTCAGCATTTTTAAACTAAAGATTAACTACTACAAGGTTTATGTTTCTGTAAAGATAGAAGGTTATTGTCAAAATAGTAACAAAGAACAAGATATGATATGAATGAAAGAGCAGCTAATAGGAAGTGAAAATTATAAGGATAAAGGGGGATAGATAACAATTGACCCTTGACATGAAGAGGTTAAGATTTACATGGGAGTCTGTTCTACAAAGCAGCTGTTCTTGGGAAAAAAGCTGTGAGATTGGAACATTCCAATAAGAATGATTCCAAACTGATTCAAAATGGTTAAATAAATTTTCAGAATGATTTCCAGAATAATTTGCAGAATAATTTCCAATATCAAAGAAAGAATTAAAGATGAATGGGATACAAAAAGATAGAAGATCATAATTGACATTGCATTCATCTATTAACTACTGGCCTCTAGCTCTCTCCCCTCCCCTGTATAACCTTCTCTTTCTCCACCTATGTATCTGTCATCACACCTGCTTTCTCAGCTTTCTATTGTTCCTTTCTAACTAGTTTGTACTCCTCACTCTTTTCTAATTAATCTTGTTACATTTATGTAACCCCCTGCACATCAGTGGCGTTTCCGCCTTGCTCGAGGTGAAATGATTAAAAAAAAAATAAAAAAAATAATTTTTTCACCTTTTATAAATATATCAGATATCTATACTCTTTAAGATATAGATATTTGTAGAGTTTTAGTCTGGCACAAGGTCACAAATATAGGTTACTCAGAGAGGATCAAATGTACCACAATTTCATCACTGAATGCTATATGGTTGTAAGCTTTGCCTTGACCATGAACTTCTTTTTCTAATCATTTCAACCCAAGCATGGGATGACCACCAGTAGAGAGAAAAGACTGGGTACAGGGTTATTGAAGAAAGGATAAAAAATGACTCAAATTCGAGAAGATAGAAGATGACAGTAAATGTTTCATTTACATTTTTGGAGATTTTTTTTTATAATCATATTGCCCCAAGCAAAGTAGTTTACTGCCACTGGTGTGCAGGGGTTACATAGGAGGAAAGTTATGAGAATGAGTGACAGGTTATAGGGGGTGTCAGGAAGTGGGTAAGAGAATGATGAGAATACTGTTAAGAGTGGGGTGGACAGAGAAAGGAGCATGAGAGAGAGAGGAAGCAAGTCAGTGAGATAGGACATGGCTATTGACTTTACATTTACATCCTTGGAGATTGTAGCTGTCTCGGAAAACAAATAAATGGAAGGGAATTCCACAGGCAGGAAGTGCAAGAAAAGAAGCTGTTGGAGTAGAATTTGCATTTACATTTTATTGGTTTCACAGTAAAAGGGTGAGCCCTAGTTTCTAATCTTGTGGCTCAAGGAAATTAATACATAGGGGGCACCAGAGAGCTAAATTTATTGGAGCAGAAGCTGTGAAAATATTTGTAGAAAAGACACAGAGAAGCCACATTATGTCGGTGAGAAAGTGACTGTATCTGAGCTACCAAGTTGGGATTGATCACATTACAGATTTCCCATTGGATTTTGTCAATGACCCCTAGGTGTAGATCAAGGGCAGCCGACCAGATATGGCAGCAGTATTCAATGCACGGGTGGATGGTAGATTTATATATATGCAGGATTGTTTTAGAAAAACTTCCTGGTCCTACACAGAGAACCAACCTTCTTAGCAGGAGATCAGGGAAGAAAGTAAATGAAAAAGAGTTCCACAGGTGGTAAGTGTAAGAAAAATAAAATTTTGAGTAGAAGTGGTGGATGCATTTAACTATTTCACTGATATAAAGGTGGGACTTAGATGTCATTCTAGTAGCATGCTTAAATTCACATAGACAAGGAACCATCAGAGCACATCAGAGTAGTTGCAAGAAAAATATTTGTAGAAAAAACAGAGGGAAGCCATGTCACATTGGTGAAAAATTCCAGAATAATTTAAATGAAATTTCTAAGTAAGAAAAATGTAATTAGGTTCAGTTTTCACTTTGAGAAAAGAACATCAAAGAATATTGTTTTAAATAATAATTTAATGTAAACTTAGAAAAACAGTATTGAAGTATGTTATGTCAATAATATGGAGAAGCCTGAGGATTATGGCTCAAAATAAAAAACCAGATAGCTGAGTTTCAATTTTGGTCAGGTTTATTATATTCAGTTATATTCTAATACTTTCACAAAAGGTATAAATCCAGTTCTTTTCCCCCAGTTATGAGTATATAACAGGACAGACTGGGTCCTATAGCCTTGGGCGGAAATCACTCTAGAACAATGACTGATCTGAATTCAAAACCTGAGTGACTAGTTTATGGCCTACTGAAATGATTATTAAATATAAAAACAATAAAACTCTGGATTTTCAGGAAATTATTCTGGTTTTGTGACATCCTATGGTGTTGGAGAAAAGCACTTCTTGTTCAACCAATCTTTCATGTCAGTTTCTCATCCCCACTATACTTTTTTTCTATGTGCCATATCCTTTCAGAACATAAGTGATTATGGCCTTCCACATCTTCCTATCACTTGTAGCTCTTTACACCCTTAATTTTGTTACCAATCCCAAACTCTGCTCTGTCATCCATTTCCTCAAGCCCATCAAATATGTCACACATTACTTTTCCCTGTCTGTCACCCTTTCCCTCTATCTGTCTTGTGAGCATTAGATTCTCTAAGCCATCCTTCCTTATTACATGCCACACAAATTTTAGCAGTTTCTTCCTGATGCCATGTATAAGTTTGCTTTTCATTTCTATCCTCTCCAAAACTTTGATGTTGCTCACATGGTATCCTTATCATTCTTCTGTAGAAACCACATTTTGGTTGGATTACAGCCTATCACATTGAATAAACTGGTTCTTGCTCAATCACCAAAGTTAAGCAACGTTGAGCCTGGTCAGTACTTACATGGGTGACCACTTGGGAATACCAGGCGCTGTAAGCGTATAGTGACAGATGTGCATTGTGGTGCTGTGGATATCGACTTGGAAAGAGAAATCAGTGAGCCGAGTTCAAATTCCAGTAGAATACCCTGCATTCACTTAAGTAATGGTACTCTTTACCCTTTAATCCATTCCTTCCCTCCAGTTATGGATTAAATAACAAGGGTAGGACTTGGGGACCCTGCCCTTAAAAACAAATTTCCAATGAATCTTGATACTCGAAAAGAAAAACGTGTTACTAGACACAAAACGTATATAAAAAAAACAACAATAAATTGTTGAAAGAAAAAGGTATTACCAGCAATAAATAAATAAAGTTTAGTTGGCAATAAATGACCTGCCGAGGTTGATTTGCCATTAAAACAAAACAACCAACCAACCAACCAACATTTTGATTGCTTCAAGTCTTTCCTTTAACATTGATGAAATTATCCAGCATTCAGTGTCATATTGAAGGACAGACTTCACATAACAATCTAGTACTCTCTTCTTTGTTTCCAGCTAAATATTTTTGTCTCTCAATACTGTACTCAGCTTCTGGAATGCATCCTTGGCCATGCCATACTAAATGTCATAACTGATCTAGATACTCTGAAGTGCTTAGAAATTCAAGTGTTAATAATGTATAGTTTTCATCAAAACATATGTAACAGCAGGAAAACATTTAACCAAAATAGAAAACTTGTTGGGGAAAGGTAGGAGAATAGATATTATGTCAAATGAACAAAATAACAACATTTTGTGATATGAATAAATAATAAATTCATCATTTGAAAAACAAACTATTTTAATAAAAGCTTCCAACCAAAGTTATCCTTCCGTACCAAAATTCTGATGAAAAATGCATTTCTTGTGGTATAGATTAAGATTTCTTTAGATTTTTAGAGATGCTTCTTGCACAGATGCCTTTTTCTTCTCAAAGACCTTCTGAGCCATAAATCCTGTATTCATTTACTGGTTGTGCCTTGAACTTTTCTGCTTGATTCTTTTACTTTAATCCTAGCATTAGTTAATACACTTTCATTATCATCATCCAAAATTTGGATCAAGTTGATCCCTATTAAATATTACTGAATATTCAAAGCCCATTTTTCTTTCTTCTCTTTCCAATTTATTTTCAGACACCAACAATAATCTTTAATTTCACAGTAGAATACACTTGCGTTAATCATATCTTTTGGCTATTGTCTGATTTTAGATGTATGCAAGCAACTGGATGCAAGAAATGCTCTTCTAATATTTTTATTTATATTTTTATTTTTCTAATCATTTCACTTCAAGGTGGTACAGCCACTGATGTGCAGGGGGCTACATAAGAGAGTTAAAATTTTAGGCAGGAGGAGAGTGAAGACAAAGACAAACTAGCTACAGTGGATGAAAGAGAAAAGGCAAGAGAAGGATGTGAACACAGGAGTGAAGACATTTGCAAAGGTAGAGAGAAAGGGAAAGAATAAGATACACGGGTGATGTAGAAAGAGCTTGAGTTAGGTGAATAAGAGATGGGAATTGACTTTGCATTTAAATTCCTGGAGGTTGTAGCTATCAGAAAAGCAAGTATATGAAAGAGAGTTTCACAGGTGGGAAGCATGAGAAAAGAAGTTGCTGGAGTAGAATTGTCACCTGCATTTGGTTAATCTAGCCGTAAAAGGGTGAGACTTTGTTGCCTGTCTGGTTACCTAAGTAAATTCTTGTGGAGGGGGCACCAGTGACCCAAGTTCATCAGAGCAGACGCTATGAAAATATTTATAGAAGAGACGGATGGAAGCCACATCCCGCCAATGAGAAAGTGACTGGAGTCGAGCAGCCAGATCAGGACCAATCATATTACAGATTTTCTCCTTTAAAGCCTGTCAAGAACACTGAGACAAACAGCAGGGGCATCTGACCAAATATGACAACAGTATTCTATGCACTGTTGGATGGTAGATTTGTATAGGATATTTACTTTAATCATCACACATTGGTTAATTTGCTCTTTCTATCTGCAATTCCACAAGTTCTGTTCCAGGACTTCAGAACAGGGTTCCCTTGGGAAATGTGTTATACTACCAATTGCTAAGAGTCTTGATAAGGAAACTGGATATAGAACAGGTATTTTTGCACAACATTGCAAATTGCTACAAAACCAAAACAATTTAAAAACACAAATCATATCTATGAAAAGGCTAGATGTAACCATAAGTTCTATGCTAAATGGTTTCCTTCCTCACTCTTTTTGCTCGTGGAACTCTCTGGCAGCTTCTTGCTTTCTAGTCAAGTTTTATCTTGAAAATTTTGAATGCCATGTCAGTCGTTATATTTTGTCTTCATAATTTTTCTTTGTTTACTATTTGCATTTCTTAACAATGTTTTTTCTCATATTCTTTCACAGTCACTAACTTGTTAGTTGCATTACTTCCTTGCTTGAGGTGAAATGACTGAAAAATGAATCGCCTTGTCAGATCAAGACTTTCATACCAATGTCATATATGGCACCAAACCCACTGAGAAATATCTAAACCCTCAGCTGTACACAGTTACTTCCTCTTATAAATAGTTAAAACTATCTTTGAGTTAGTGAAGACAATCCTTCTTTGAACCTTGTGGACTGGTACTACAGAATCATAAAGAATGGTACCAGACAATTTTAACAGCAGCAAAATCTATTAGATTGTCCCAAACTTTGTTAACACTTGCAAAATGGGTCTATCTGGTCCAGTACAATCGAGACAAGTGATGGGTTCTGAAAGGGCAAGAGACACTGTTGGTTCCAAAACAAGATGGATTTAGCAAGAAAGTCACATTGTGCATTTGGTGGAACTTTAAAGAATCATGCATTATGATTTGGTTCCGAATGGTCATGACATCATTGTCAGCAACTTGAGCAGGTCTACGAAAAGTTGAAGCAAAAGTACCTGGCTCTGATATACCGAAAGTGTGCTTTGATGACGCTTTTGGGACAACCTAATAAAATGGATATTACACGTAACTCAAAGAGAAAATCATGACATTAACAAAATTCTATACTATTTTTAAATAAAAGGATATTCTTCTCATGGATGAAGTAGAGGCTTGAGGCAACAGAAATTGAATATTTCTATGATGTTGAGAATATCATGAAATGAGCATATGAGTTACATGGAAGTTTTAAAGAAAATAGAAATGAAAATAACCCTCATAATCAGAATCAGAAAGAGGCAATTAAAATTTATAGGGCACATGGCATGGCAAAGGAAACATTCCAGAAGTTGAGTAAGGTATTAAGAAACAGGACAATTTCACTAGAAACAAGGAAGAGAGTACTGGATTGCTGTGTGCTGTCCGTCCTTCAATATGGCAGTGAATGCTGGGCAATATCATCAAAGATGAAGGAAAAACTTGAAGCAACTAAAATGTGGTTCTACAGAAGGATGCTGCGAATATCATGGATTGAGCATGTGAGCAATAATGAGGTCTTGGAAATGATGGAAACAAAAAGGAAATTAATACTGAGCATCAGGAAGAGACAGCTGAATCTCCTGGGGCATGCAATGAGGAAGGAGGGCTTGGAGAATCTGATACTAACAGGCCAGATAGAGGGGAAAAAGAGACAGGGGAAAGTAACGAATAACATATTTGAGAGGACCTAATCAGGTGGATGATGGAACGAGGATTGCATGGTGTAACAGGAGAAGGCATGCTAAGAGCCACCAGGGATAGGGAAATGTGGAAAGCCATGATCGACAGGGCATATAGAAGAAGAATGAAAACATATTGAAGGCAAGAGAAAGAGAGAAAAACTTAATGACTGTGTAATTGGTTGGAAGAACAAGAATTTGGACAAATTATCAAAAGACAGAATTTACTAAGAGCTACAACTGATATGTCTACATTGGTCAATTATTATTTTATACATTTTCTTTACTTAACAATATGTATCAGTCAGTCAGTTTAATGCTATATGTAATGCACGCTTGGCAGATCATTTCTCTTTTGATCCATGACTGACGAGACAGAAGATTTCCCTGCAGTAGGATTTCTGTATAGAAAGTATAAAATTTGCTTTCATGTGCATTTTATATTTAATTACACATTTTAATACTTTGCTGGAATTTATTATTCATTTTTTAATACATTGTTACAAGGCAATATAATTTGCAATATTAAAAAGCTTGTGGGCATGTTGCAGCAAAAAAGTAAATCAGTTTTCATTTTGAAAAAAGAACATCAAAGAATGTTATTTTAAATAATAATGTAATGTGAAGTTAGAAAAACAATATTAAATAATGTTATGTTAATAATATGAAGTAGCCTATAGACTATGGCTCGGATCGAGGAATCGGATAGCTGAGTTTCAATTCTGGTTAGATTCATTATATTCAGTTATGGGCTAATACCTTTGCAAAAGGTATGAGTTCAGTTCTTTTTCCCCAGTTTTGAGTACATCATGTGACAGACTGGGTCCTATAGCCTTAGGTAGTAACTAATCTAGAAGAAGTACAGCTCTGAATTAAAAAACTGAGTGACTAGTATATGGACTAATAAAATGATTATTAAAAACTCGCTGTACCCAGCCACACATTGCTGTTGCTCAGTTTGGTTAAACTGAAAAAATTATTTACTAAACCAATGAAAAATATGGGATATCAATAATAATTCTTTGAAAAAAAATGAATAGAAAACTTCTTTTTTTTTTAAAGGGAAGGGATTCCTGTTGTTTACCCCCACCAAAATAGAAATAATACTAATAAAAGGGCTTAAGTTTTTAAAAAAATAAAACAAGAAATTTATTTACTAAGACAACAAAATGGGAATTGCGCACTAAATACACTGCTCTGCCATCCATTTGCTCAAGCTCATCAATACACCACACATTGCTTTTCCCCGTCTCTATAAAAAAACATTCTTGCGGCCTCTATGATTAATGATTGATTGACTGATTTGTTTTCTATGACTTATCAAACATTACAGGATATTTATAGCTAGAAAAAGATTTTAGATTTTAAGATTTTTTTTTTTGCAATAATAATAGTTAAGATATACAACTATTACTTATTAACCCATGCATGGGGAGAGAAGGCATGAATTCATAATTTTTTTAAGGGTGTGTTCATGTAGGTGAATATAACAAACACAACATAAATTGGAACTCGACTCTCTTATTAACAATTCTGAGTTATTATCCATTGCAACTCACACACATCCAAACTTGCTACATCTGGTATTCTCATAAGATGTACCTTAACTTTGAAGATCATATGGGAACTGATGTCTGAGTGGGATGTGGCTGTCAGCTGCATTGATGAAATGTTGTACAAACATGATAGCAATGTCATTTTCTTAGCTGGGATTAGCCAAAACACTAGCATTAAAAAAAATGAAAAAGTTTTTAAACATTAAGGAAAAAGCAAATATGATGTATTCAGTGCAGAAAAGAATATTTTGCCCAAGTGAAAAGGAAATCTCTGTTGAAGTTATTGTTGCCAGAAATTGCTTTGTAGTTTTTTTTTAAAACAATGCTGAGGATACTGACCAAGCATTCCAGCAACAACAAGGTTTTGTAGAGGATAGACATGAAAAGTGACATAACATCATGAAGAGACACCTGAAGTTTCTGGGGCATGTATTGAAGAAAAAGGGCTTGGAGATTCTGATACTCACAGGACAGATAGAAAGAAAGAAAGAAAGAAAGAAAGAAAGAAAGAAAGAAAGAAAGGGGAAAACAATGTCTGATATACTTGTTGGGCTTGAGCAAATGAATCGGAGACCAGGATTTGGGAGGTGTAACAAAAGAAAAGGTTTTAAAAGTTACAAAGGATGGGGAGATGTGGAAAGCCATGATTGCCTATGTCTTGAAGGGACACAGAACATAGAAGTAGAAGAATTTGGTTTTGTTTACTTTATTTTTTCATCAAATTTGTGGTCCTGATCATGACCTTATACTGCATCCATCAGCAAGGCCTCTGATTGGGAGGTCATAAAAAGCGTGAAACCACTTCTTAGTTGCTGTTGTTCCCAGGTCTGCCCTGACTGAGGGTTGTAGCACCTGTTAGGGTCCTAGCTATGGGTTAATAGTTAACCACCAAACCAGGGTCAAAATGCTATGAAAGTATTTACCAAGAAAACGTTTTTGAATGAAAAATATTACCCACAAAACTTTTTTGAATGAAAAATATTGCCAACAACTGTGATTTAAAATCAAAATACGTTTCTGGCCTGAAATGACCCTGTTGATAGGCTATTAAACAGGAACAAACAAACAAACAAACCAACAAACATCAACAAATTTGTCCCTGCAATGACTACATTTTTTTCTACAACTTTTTGTCGAATTAATCAAACTTACACTATAAATATTTATTAAACAAAGCGTCAGTTTGAGATTTATTCATACTCTTCATTGCAGAAATTGGAGAAAAGGTCAAGTTTTCAGAAAAATTTGCTCAAGCCCCATTAGCACTTCCTCATTTGGGGTTGCCTCAGACATCAAATAATGATCTTACCTACTACTGAAGGAGAGGTTTGTTTGGTCATTTGTTTTACGGTACATCAACTTCTTATGGGTCATCTAATGCTGAAATTTAATTGAAATATTTTGTACACAGTTTTATGGCTTCAACCAAATATGCTTTAAATGCAATTGTAATCCATTGAGTACAGATGAAATGTATTGTTGGTCATTTTGCTCTATAATGTATTGGTCATTTTTCTTTAAAATATATTATTGGTCATTTTGCTATATAATGTACTGGTCATTTTGCTTTAAAATATATTGTTGGTCATTTTGCCCTATAATGTATTGGTCATTTTGCTTTAAAATATATTATTGGTCATTTTGCTATATAATGTACTGATCATTTTGCTTTAAAATATATTGTTGGTCATTTTACTCTATAATGTATTTGTCATTTTGTATTTTTGTTACATCTTTTTCTACTCAACAGTACTTGGTAATCTAGGAAAGGAAACCAAATGACTGCAAGCCACTAAACTACAAGAATTAATGTTTTTCAAGAAAAAAAAGTGAGTAAGAAATTAAAGATATTTTTTTATTCATTTCAATTAATTTTTTATTTTGGTTTTCTAAAGTTTTCTTTTCTAATTGTATTTGGTTTAATCCTAAAAAGAAGAAAAATAACATGGTTAAACATGGACAAATTTATATCCACCATGCTCAAAATTCTTTATTTTCAACTTGAACAACAAAACCAACAGAAACTTAAATTGCAAGAGGAACAACTTGAAATGCAAGCTGAAAAAAATGAATTGAATTCCAAAATTAGAAATAAAACATCAAAAACTTGAAGAAATTCTACATTAAACTCAACAACAGCAAAGAAACTTGCTTGAACTCGCAAATAGGCAACACTTTTACATATTCTTCGGACGAGGATATATCTTTCACCTCCTATTTTAGAAGATTTGAGGATTTATATGCCATAGATTGCATAAATTGGTATGACTTTAAGAAAGTTTGGCTTCTTCTTTGAAAACTGGGCACCACAGAGCACACCAAATTTGTGAATTATATTTTACCCTATAAAACAAGCAAACTGACATTTACCAAAGCATTTGAACTTCTTACAAAACTTTTTTGTTCTAAAACTTCATTCTTTCATAAGAGATGGAAATTTATGAATTTAACCAGAAAGTATAGTGAAGATTACACTAGATTTGCATGAACAAGCATTGCAATGATTTCAAACTGTCAGAATTGAGTGCAAATAATTTCAAATGTCTGATATTTGTTCAGGGACTGGCTTCAGCTAAAGATGCTGTAATTAGACGTACAGTTCTGAATAAATTGGAAAATTAGCCAAACCTTACTTTTCAACAAATAGTTGAAGACTGTCAGAGATTTGTATGTGTACGTCAAGATTCAAAAATTATCAAGGAATCTGGCATAGTTTACATCAGAAAATTATGCCTAAAGAAAAAACAATTTATTTCTCGCCTTAAATCAGACCAATCAAAAAAGAAATGAGACAACTTACCCACTAAACTGTGTTACTGTTGTGGGTCACTACATTGATATCAAGACAGCCTTTACCAGAATAAAAAGTGCCTAAATTGTAGCCATGTAGAGCACAAGAGCTCACATCATTGAGTGAGGAACAAAGAGTTAATATTTGCACAGATAAACAAGACGGGTTAAATATTAGGAAATATGTTCAAGTACAAATCCCAAATAAAGTACTAAATTATGGTTGGATTCTGGTTCAGATTCAACAATCATAAATTTACACATTTGGAAAAAGTTGGAAAAACCAATCTTCCTAAGAACTAATAAAATGGCCAGGTCTGTGACATGGATGAAAATCAAGTTTACAGGAGAATTTATCACTAATATAACTTTTCAAGGAAAGGCATTAAAACTAAAAACGTTTGTATTAAAAAATACAGAAAATCTATTTGGCACTGCCTGGGTGGAGAAATTTAAGTTGTGGGACATGACAATTAATTTGTTTTGCCAAAAACTTGAAAACCTGACCACTGAGGCAAATAATTAAATAAACAAATTAAAAGAATTTTTTCTGATAGTTTTTTTCTGGGGGCTTTGGACATTGTAATAAGATGATGGCAAAATTAGAGTTAAAAGATGATATTCAGCCAGTGTTTAAGAAAAAACAAAATGTACCCTTCACCTCTTTACCAAAATTAAAGGAAGAACTCAACAGAATAGAAAGAACTGGTGTCTTGACAAAAATTGTGTACTGTCAATGGGCTTCACCAACCGTCTATGTGAAGAAGAAGTCAAATGAGATCTGGGTCTGTGTCAATTTCTTGACAGGACTTAATGTGGCACACAAAGACTATCATTATTCTTTACCTAGACTGGAAGAAATTTTCATGAAATAAAATGGATTGAAAATCTTTTCAAAAATTGACCTCAGTGACATGTATCTTCAAATACCGGTGGAAGAAGAATGTTCTAAGTTGCTCTGTATCAACAACTTTTTATGGGGTGTACAAGTTCAAATGACTACTGTTTAGGGTAAAGGTTGCGCCAGCAATTTTCTAACAAATGATGAATACTATGCTAAGGAACTTTGACTTCACGGTTGCATATTTGGATGACATTAATGACCAGTCAAAATGTAGAACAGCATAAGGAACATGTTCATAAAATCTTCTCAAGAATTCAGGAGTATGAGTTCAAATTGAAAAAATCTAAATGTGACTTTTTATGGAGAAGATTAAATACTTGGGACACATTATCAATAAAGATGGCATAAGACCAGATATAGAATGGGCTATAGCAATCAAGGACATGCCAGCTTCCAAAAATGTCTTTACCTGACAAAGTTTCTTAGGATTGGCAAAGTATGACTAGGTGTTTATACCAAATATGCACAACCTTCATGCTCCTTTAAACGAACTCTTGGAAAATGGCAAATACTGGGAGTGGACACCTGAATGTCAATCAGCATTCATCAAAATAACAGAAGTTTTAATGTCAGACTTATTTTTCACCCATTATAACCCAGACTTAGACATTATAGTTGCCAGTGATGCCAGTTCGTATAACATTGGAACATGTATTATGCACAAGATGCCAAATAGATCTCAGAAACCAATAGCTCATGCATCAAGAATGATTTTGAAGAAAAGAATTACTCACAAATTGAGAAGGATTCATTAGGGATTATTTTTGCAGTAACAAAGTTTCACTGGTATATTCAAGGTAGACACTTGACATTGCAGATGGACTATAAACCGTTACTGACCATTTTCAGGTCTAAGAAAAAGTCTTCCTGTGCATGCAGCAAATAGGCTGTGGAGATAGGGAACAATCTTTTGAAATCATAACTTTAAAATGGAGTTCCTACTGTCTAAAAAATTCTGTCATGCTGACAGACTGTCCAAATTATTTCCGAAACACAAAGAAACTCTTGAAGGTACTGTGATTTGAAGGTACTGTGATTGCTTCTCTTTGATTAGAAGGAAAATTTAAAATCACATTATGCAACACAGTAAGGGAATTCCCTGAAACTGTCAACCAAATTAAACGAGAAGCTTTAAACAATGAGTTTATCAGGCAAACCAAAACCAAAATTTGTGAAAAGGACCAACAGATTTCAGATGTTTTTATGCTGTGTGATAAAGTACTGCTATATAGTGAATGAGTCATCATTTTCCCAACAATACAAAGAAGAATTTTAAAAGATTTCTATGCCAGTCATCGAGGAATTCCAAGGATTAAAAGAATAAGGATATTGAAAACATCGTAAAATCTTGTAAAGGCTGTTTCTTGGCAGCTAAAGCACCTCCAATCAAATATAGTACTTGGCCCAAAACTGACTGACCATGGTCTCAGATTTTTCTGGCCCACTAGACAGATTCTTCTATCTGATAGCAGTAAATGGTTTTTCTAAGTGGCCCAAAGTTCTTAGATGTAGAAATTCCATGACAAAAGTGACAAAAAAATTTCTACACAAACTGTTCAATGAATTTGTAGTAGTTGATTGTTTAGTGTCAGATGAAGGAACAAAATTTACATTCAACAATTTTCAGGATTTTTGTGAGACCTTCCAAATCAATCATATCTTGATTGCTTAATATCACCCAAGGTCCAATGGACAGGCTGAGCACTTTGTTGACATGCTGAAAAGTGCTCTGAAGAAAGCTAGAGGTATATTCACAGAAAAATCCCAATAACAGTTTCTTCAGGTGTAGAAAACCATGCCTAATGACAACACACCATAATTATTACCCCCAGCCAAGGTAATGTTTGTGTGTAAGATCAGGTCTGTGTTTAACAAGCTACTTCCCAAACTAACAAAACCTAGATGAACAAATATAGTACCTCCAAAATGCTACCAACCTAGAGGGAAATTTTTTTTCAATTATTTCGGGATAATAAATCTTTTTGGAAAATTTGGTACAATTGAGAAAAGTGTAAGAAATATGGTCTAGATAATTAAAGGTCATCAGTTTACTCACAAAATTTATTTAAACCAAATCAAGAAACGTCTGTCGAATGATGCTGACAGCAGTCCTCCTGAAGAGACAGATGTAATGGATGTCATTTATGATACTTTTGACATGCCAATGCCACAAGTGACCCTAGAACAGCGCCATTTAAAAAGAAAAAGGAAAATGACAGATTTTCTCATCATTAATCCAAAAGGAAAACAATATTAAGACTCCTGCGGAATTGATATTTAGGAGTAGGGGTGTTATGGTAATTTTACCATGGCACACATGAACTCTTCCAGACTTCCAGTAAGCAGTAGTTTCTGCTTTGTGTTGACAGCTGGACCAATATAATCATGCTGGAGATTCTTCTCATGTTATATCTGTTTGTACTATTGTGCTATATATTTAACTCTATTCCATCTTTGTGTTTTTTTCTGACTGCTAACCAGGCCATAACACTTACCCTATAAATTTCAACTTTTTGATTGTAAATGCAAGTGTCTTTTTAGTTTAAATTTTCCATAAAACTTCCTTATTACTCATATTCAGTCCAACATATTCTTAGCCTCCTTCTGTAGAACCACATTTTTGTTGGCTTAAGACACATATAGCAGGACAGATATAACATAACAGTTCAGCATACTTTTTGTTTCTTATGAAGTTTTCCTATTTCTTAATACTTTACTTAGCTTTTGCAATGCAACTTTCACTATTCCAATGTGTTTTCAAATTTCAGTGTTGGATAATTTGTTCTCTAATGAAATACTTCCTAGATCTTAAAATTTTTATACTTGCTGCAAAGTTTTCTTAGTTGAATATTTTCATTTAATTTTTCTCAATATTTTTAATGAAATGGATAGAATCATCCCCATGGTGCTTAGAGACGATGATCGTTACCTTTGATTAGTTTCTTGAAACTGTTTGGCAAATCTAGCAGATTGGGGAATTATGACGTGTCAGCAAAGAAATTCAATGTAATAATTTTTTAATTATTGAATATTTTAAAAATGAAACCACATAATAAACAAAACAAAAAAGAAAATGGACTGAGAATTTTATGAAATACAAAAATGAAAAAAAAAGAAGCTCTGTTTCAAGTTTTGAATTATGGTTTATTTTACTGTAAATAAAAAGGATTTAAAAAAATAAAGCATTTTTTGTTGTTATAATAATTGTTATTATTTAATAAAAAAATAAACTGATGCATGAGTGCGTAAAAAAATAATTGGAAAATCTGGAAGAATAAATGGTAAAAATTGATTTGACTGGAAGCAAGACATACAAAATTTTTTAAAGAAAATGTTGGAGGGAAATGTTTAAATAAAAAAAAAAAGTGATAAAAAATGGAAAATAACAAAGAAAATAAGTGAATTAATTTCAACCTGTTTCTTGTGCCATTTTTTTCGCTTATTAAAACTTTTTGAAACTGCATAATTAGAATATGAAAAAGGTTTTATGATAAAGCAACGCATGGTACAAGGCTGTATTTGTAAACATTATTAACCAGTGAAGTGAGGTGATTCAGGGAGATTTAGAAGTCCTATCTGTTTATTATTGGTGGGCATAATGTTAACAATATAAGACACACAGATAGCCCTGTGTGACAATAACAGAAAGAAAAAGGCAAAAACTTCTAGGTAGTAGAAAAATAAAGTAGAAAGAAAGGACTAACTATCAATTGTAAGAAGACAGAATTTATGGTTATTCAAAAAAGAATCAATTGAAGAATTTTTTAAAAAATTGGAGAGAAATGATTTCAGAACTGGAAAATTTTCCAAACAGAAATACAGAATATTGTTTAAATTGAAATTTAATTTTTTAAAAGTTCACATGCACACATGTTGAAATGAATGCTCAGATTGATTTCATATGGAGTCATGGTAGAGAAATATATAGCAGCTCAGATTAAGGAATTGGAAAGCTAAGACTGAATTTCAGTTAAATTGGTTACATTCCCTTAGTCGTAAATACCTATTGACTTTGTTGACAGCCAGTCTTGGAGAAATACAACTCCAAATTCAAAACCTCTTACTATGGAATATAGCTTCACAAACCCACAATTTACCAAGTGTGGTGGGTATAGCTACAACTCTGATTCAAGACCTGAAGACATGGTCAATCAAGGTGGGGTTCCTCCAACAGGAGTGAGTGAGGAAGCCCTCGATTTAGATTTGGATATTAATTTCCAAGTATGGGTGTGTGTATATATATATATATATATATATATATATATATATTATAAATTATACTTTAGAACATGTACAAACTCTAATCTACTACAAAACTGTACATTTTGTTTCGCCATTGAAAGAAAATGTTTCATCAGGTAATTAGTAATAATGCTAATAAACATTATTTTTTAAACAAAAATTTGTGAAAATTCACTTCCTTTCATTGGCAAAACTTTTCATACGAGGTAAAAAGGATAAGAAAGATGAGAAAACAAAAAAAGAAATCAAAAAAAAAGGGAAAGAGAAAGACAAAGAGGAAATAAAAATCAAACAGGAAAACAAGCGAGAAAAAAACAAACAAGAGAAAAAAGCCAATGAAAAATGGCTCAAGGAGAAATAAACCCCAAATTTAGGTAGGAAGTAAAATATAAGCATATACAGACATCGATCACACAATGTCTGGCCTTAACAAAGAGGAAAAAATATAGAGAATGCCCAGAGGGGGAAGAAAGGGAAAAAATGTGAGAGTGGTTGGAGCTGCAAAGAAATTTCAAACTTTGGCTGAAAATGCATTGAAGTTAGATATATTTGTTCATAACATTGCATAAAACTAAATCCTTTAGCATTTTCAAAAAAATTGATGAGATCACATACACAAACACAGGAATTATTCAAAAGCACAGATCATATATATATATATATATATATATATATATATATATATAATAGCAGTATAGCCCAGTATTGCTAGGCTGTAATGAAAGCTTTAAAACTAATCCATGGTCCTGGAGCTCAGCCTCTTTGGACATTGGCACGAAAGACTAAAAAATAATAGTTATTTCCAGTTAAAGCGAAACCGTAGACTGAAAGAAAAATGAATGGATGTAAGTCAAATTTTGATTTCCTTGTATCGATATCAAATAAGTTTTTTCGTCGTAAACTGAATATTGAAGGCTAAATAAGTCCTCTGAGTAAATGGTATCATGGCTGAGACTAAGAACTACAATTATACCTACTTAGAGCCAAACCCGAAGCAAAAACTAAAATAAAAGGGCTGAAAAAATACAGACATACAGGCAGATAAACAGACACACACACACAAACATCTTGCCTTTTATATATATATATATATAATCAATTTTCTGGACTATTGTAAGAACTGCAACCTTGAAACTTCTGAATATCATTTCTTATGTCTTTGTTGATGAGTGTATCACATTTGATTAAAATCGGACCACTCCTTCTATAACCCGATTTTTTCGATTATCAATTTTCGATATTTATCGGGGATACCTAAACACAAATGCTAGCTAAGAACACTCACAGATGCTTATAGTATAACTGTGTAAATTTTCAAGAAAATCGGTTCAGCTGTTTCAGAATCTATAGGTAAAGGACACACACAGGCGCACACACACACACACAGAGGCGCACACACACACACACAAATAAAGTTCCATTTATAAAGATGTGTGTGTGTGTGTGTGTGTGTGTGTGTGTGTGTGTGTGTGTGTGTGTGTGTGTGTGTATTTCAGCTGCAATAATTCTCCCAAACATGCTTGGTGAAATAATATGGACAAGTTCTATTTTCAATTTATTATGTAATTTTTAAAAGTTTTTAATTCACTGTTTTCAAGTCACTCAAGGTGAAATCATATAAACGGTCAAATTGATTTTTTTTATCTGTGTTTTTTAAAAAATACACATAACTAATTTCAGTTTGACTATTTATATAGTGTCACTGTCAGTGACTTGGAATTGGTTCCTTCAAATGTGAAATTGCCAGAATTAAAAATCAGTTGTGTAAACATGCACAGAAGAATCACTGAAAATCAATTTGCCAACATACTTGTGAAGAAAATATTACTAAACAATAATAAAAATGAACTTTGATAATTTTACCAATAACACAAAATACCTAATTTGTAAATGTGAAAAATTAAATTAAAGATTGGTAGATAGATCTTGACCATACATATATGTGTGCATGTGTGTGAAAACTGAAAGAAAATAATATTTCTGCTTGGGACAAATTTACATGCTATAATTATATTATTGTGCCCTAACAGAATGAAAATATGCCCATTAAAATGGACAAAAAATATGCTGTATAATTTTAATTTTATTTTTTGTCTAAACTTCAGTAAGAGGACCACATTATATTTCATTTCCACGGGGGAAAAAAAAACAAAAAAACAAAAAAAAAGTAAAAACGAAGTTTAATTGAATGAATAAAATTCATGTGAATAAATAAGTTTTAAATTTTTCTTTCATAATCAACAGAATAAGATTCAAGGAAAAATAAAAGATACTGCCAAAGAAATAAAATTTTATGGTCGCCATAATTTAGAAGCCCCTAGCTTAAACTAACATTTATTTGCTATCATTAAAAAACAATGAGGAAAGCAGCCAAATCTGATGAGAAAGATACATCTTTTTTTTATGTATTTATTTTTTGAAAAAGTTTTCAGAGATGGCAAGTATTCAAAAAGAAAATTCCTAAGCAAATTCTGTGAATCATAGATTCGTTTTTCCTCTAATAATTTTAACAGCTGAGCTCCTACATGAACTTCAGCTTGAAGAATCTAAACATTTGGTTCTTTGCTGTCATGTTTCAATATTAGACTACTTATATGCTTGCTAGATTTGCCAAAGTGAATTCTACAATACTATATTCAAAAAGGTTTTATTTGCATATCTAACCCAGCTAAAAACATTGACCCAGCTTTTTTATAGCAAATAGATAAGATATTATGCAACATTTTTGTGAAACATATATCAAAATTAAATGTAATTATTTTAACAGCTTCAACACGGTAAATTAAAACAAGCATATCTGCACAAAGAAATGAAAAGGTGATCATTAAAATAAACAAAAAAAAAAAAAAACTGTACAAATTTCTTTTTCTTTTGTTAGTCTAAACTTCAGTAAAAGATCATATCATATTTTATTCAATTCCAAAAGAAAAAAAGTTTTAGTTAATGAATAAAATTTATGTAGATAAATAAGGTTTTACATTTATTTTTAATCTGAAGAATAGAATCCAGAAAGGAAAAATGTTAAAAATTATGAAGAATCAAAAACTTGTGGTAACATTCTAAGGAAAAATCATAAACAAGATCTATAAATTAAATATATTTTTTGTAATAATTTTAACATCAATGCCCTCTAGGTGGGAAAACGACAGATATTTTAATTTTTACTGTAATATTACAATACATATAGTTGTCAGATTTGCCAAAGAAAACCACGGGTCTCTAATATTTCAATATACCATATATATTTAAGTATAGTATGAAATTTTATGATCAATTTTATATACTAGAACTTGAGATTGCACACTATACAGGTAATTTTTTGAAGAGATTAAAATTAATTGTAATTAAGTAATTTGATTTGCAGTTATCTTCTTTGAAAAGATATTCATTTTCTAAGTTATACTTAATTGAAATTACACATCATACTCAGTTGTGAAAAATTATAAGCTGCTAACTTTCAGTGTGGACATTCTGAGATGAGTTGGCACACAGTCTGAAAGACTTTCAGCAGTAATCCTAAAATTGGTGAATGTATTTATGACCTAATCTTAGTCAATCAAGAAATTCGAAGTTGAAAAGATCACTGAAATGCTAAATATCCAGGAATTCACATTTCAAATACCACAGTTTGAGGATCAGCTATTGTAAAGTTAGTATAAGAGATTCTTCTTCTTTTTCTTCATCTATGTTCCAATTCATCTATGTTGTCAATTCAGGATGTAGGCGATCATGGCTTTCCATGTCTTTTTATTTCTGGTGGCTCTTAGCACGCTTTCCTCTGTAACACCACACAACCCTCGTTCTGTCGTCCACCTTCAAATAAGTTATCCGCTGCTTTCCCCTGTCTCTTTTTCCCCTCTATCTGGCCTGTTAGTATCAGATTCTCCAAGCCCTCCTTCCTCATTGCATGCCCCAGAAACTTCAGCTGTCTCTTCCTAATGCTCAGTATTAATTTCCTTTTTGTTACCATCCTTTCCAAAACCTCATCATTGCTCACATGCTCAATCCATGATATCCACAGCATCCTTCTGTAGAACCACATTTTAGTTGCTTCAAGTTTTTCCTTCATCTTTGATTATATTGTCCAGCATTCATGGTCATATTGAAGAACTGACATGACATAGCAATCCAGTACACGCTTCTTTGTTTCTAGTGAAATTTTCCTGTCTCTTAATAATCTACTCAGCTTCTGGAATGTTTCCTTCACCATGACAATTTGCCTGCGGATTTCTATGTCACACCTTTGGTCTTCTGTTAGAACACTTCCTAGGTATTTAAATTTTTGTACCTGCTTGATTTTGGTCACCCTGACCTGTATTTGGCATTTTGGGTTGCTCTTTTTGCTGACGACCATGCATTCAGATTTCTCACATTAGGAAATTGAATAAGTTACTCTATATTTGTATTTTCTAACTGCAAAATCCTGCAAAATCAAAATATTAACCCAAGAACTCAAGCTATGTTTTTAAACATCAGATCTAGATTTCCATGAGCCATGTATATTCCAAGGAGGATAAAGCAAAATGGCAATTTTTTCAATCACATTCACCCAAATCAAAACACTTAAGCCACTAACAGATAAGCTGTTAGTGTGTGTGGATGTATTAGAAAACAGATATTTTACTAAGGAGCAATAACATAAGAAGAGTAATCAGGAGTACAGTAGATAGTGATTGACATTGCATTTAAATGTTTGAAGATTAAAGTTGACTAGAAAGCATGGAGCTGGAAGAGAGTTTCACAAATAAAATATGCTATAAAGTAACTGTCATTATCAAATTTATGGCTACATCGAACAAAGACGGTAAACACATGAAACCTTGTCATTGGCCTAGTAGCACACATAAATCCATAAAGTCTAAGTACCATTGGTGAAGAGTTAATCTGAAACAATTACCATGAAACTTTTTAAAGGAAAGACAGTGTAAGGCAACATTATGATGGCAGGAAATTGACTGATGTTGACATGACAGATCAAAACTAATAACATTGCTGATTCTTCTTTAGATTTTATCAAGAATCTCTAAATATATATATATATATATATATATATATAGCAAGAATATTATGAGCATGGTTGAATTGTAGACTCATAGATATGTAAGATAGATTCTGGGTAGGAAAAATATCTTGCACAACACTGTGAACTAATTTTTTTAGTAGCTGACTTAGTAATAGTCATGATAGTCTTTCCACTTTATGTCAGCTGAAAATATTAACCTAAGAAGATGTGATAAGTCACTCGGCTACAGGCTAGCATCATCATACTGACTGAAGGAAGAAAGCAGTCTCTCAATATTGTTCAGGAATCAATGTCTCCTTCAGTAACAAAATAAATTTTTTGTACAACAAATGAAATCACATACTGAGTGATAATGGTTAATTTCCACTGATCTCACCTTGTGCTTACTATGCTATATAAATAAAATCACATACAGAGTGATAATCATTAATTTCCACTGATCTCAGCTTGTGCCTACTATGCTATATAAATAAATTCACATACAGAGTGTTAATGGTTAATTTCCACTGATCTCACTTTGTGCCTACTATTCTATATAAAATAAATGAAATACAGAGTGATAATGGTTAATTTCCACTGATCTCGCCTTGTGCCTACTATGCTATATAAATAAAATTACATACAGTGATAATGGTTAATTTCCACTGATCTTGATTTGTGCCTAATTATGCTATATAAATAAAATAATGTACAAAGTGATAACAGTGAATGCCTCCAAAATGAAACTGCTCTCTTTTCTCAGCATGGCTGATACAAACTTCAAAAAATCTCAATTTGTTTGGCTAATTTCTTCCATGGTCATGAAATAGAATGATTATATTTACTAAATTGATATGTCTACTGCTAGGAAAGTTAGTTTGTTCTGTCATGCTAGACAAATTTTTTTGTCAGAATCTATCTTACAGCTTTATAAGACTTTGAGCATCAAATATTACTGCCACATCTGGTCTGGTGCTTCTGCTATGTATTTAGAAATTATTAAAAGAATCAAAATAATAATCTGAAATTTCATTGATCTTGACTTGGCATCTTAGCTTCAGTCACTTTCCCATCTCTATAGCATTGCTTCCCTGTGCCTTTTCTCCAAATATTTCCATATTTATTGTTCTAATCAACTTTCTGTTTTCAGTAGAATGACTTCATGAATTTAAGTTCAGTACTAGATTGGCTTCTAGGTTTCATCATTTTAATTGTTAAGTGTAAGCATAAGTTCTTGTTCATGATATCTTCTCTAAAATTATCTCTCTTTTAAAGCTCTCTTCTATCTTCTTTCTTTCTGGTTAGCTAGGATCTTTAAAAATTTAAATCCTCTTCTTTTTGTCTCTCTAAATCCTGTTATTATGTTTGCACTCGCCACAATATTTTCTTAGTTTTTTTCGTTCTCTGTAACCACTTGTATCCTAGTGCCTGTACTGATTTGCTTGGAGTGATTTTCTTTTAATAATCATTTCATCCTAAGCAAGGCAGTATCACCACTGGTGCAGAGGGGGATTACAATGAAAAGAGAGGGAAGACAAAAAAGAAAATGGTACAGATGGTGTCGTAGAAAGGGTAAGAGAGAGGGGTTTGAGTTAAGGAGATAATTAAAAAAAGTAATTGCTGATTTCATAAAGGTTGGAGATAGAATTTACAGAAATATGTTTGCTTTTGATAGAGCAAGACACCTGCTCACAATGTTGTGGGCTCACCCATTGTGAAGTAACTTCAGCTAATCACCACTAGGTGGCTATGCCTTCAGTACTATATAAAGAAAAGGGTGCAAAGCCTCTCTCTCTCTCTCACTCTGTCTGTCTGTCTCTCTCTCTCTCATGTATTTTTTTCTCTTTTTACACCCAGATTGCTGTCGGAATAAGACATATCATATTTCCCATCTAGGATACATCCTAGTTCCCAGTAAAACATATGTCACATTATACACAACATAACAAGAGTTTTTATAATATTTTTGCTGTAGCCAGAAGACATCATTTATTTTTTTCAATTTATTAGAATCTGCTTATGATTATTATTGTACACATCTAGTCTGTTGACAGTGGCATCGTATTTTTCTGTCTCACACACAAGAAACTGATGCTGGGCATTTTTCTGGTTGTTGATTCTTTATTAGACATTTTAGGCTTAATTAAGTAAAAAGAAGGAAAGAAAGAAGACATATTGTGTTCTGGATGAAAAATATTTATTTGTTCGAAGCAAAAAAAATGAAACAATTTTATTTTAGAACTTAATATATTTTTCATTTTCTTCTGTGCTTTTAGTTACTTTCTTTGGTATTATGTATTTCCAAATTTTAAAAATAGGTTTGGAAAGGAGGCAATATTTTTAATGATTTATATATGAGAGCAACAGCTGAGCAATATTTCAATGAAATTTTTTGTTATTAAAAAATTATTGCTTGGGTTGACAACATTTCATTATCTCATTGGAAATATTTTGCCAATGATATATATATATATATATATATATATATATATATGTATGTATGTATGTATGTATGTATATTTATTATTAATTATTATATAAGAACATGCACAAACTACAAACTACTACAAAATTGTACATTTTGTTTTGACATTGAAAGAACAATGTCTCATCAGATAGTTAATAACCATCATTATAAACTACCTGATGAGACATTGTTCTTTCAAAGCCGAAACAAAACATACAATTTTGTAATAGTTTGCACGTGTTCTAAAGTCATAATTAATAAATATTCATTGCTCTACTTTTATATTGAGCACTGTTTTAAAATTAATATTTTGAACATTGCAATTATTTTCTTCATTCTTATTCATTTGGATATGTATATATATATATATATATATATATATATATGTGTGTGTGTGTGTGTGTGTGTGTGTGTGTGTGTGTGTGTTTCTTTGTCTCTCTTTATCGATGGATTAAATAGTACAGGTAACTGGACTCTTTAACCTTAGGTTTGTAAGTACTCTCTGGGAATTTCTGTAACATTGTCTCTGTACATTTGTTTACATTAGATACATTTTCAGAGCATAGAGGAATATTTCTGAGAAATTGAAAATTTGTGTTTATAAGGCTTGATTCAGTTTTATCTACTGTGAAATAATTCCTGATTGAACAGTTAAGAAGCATCAGATCAATTGATGGCCTTCTCTATGTTGTTAGGTGTCACAGGTTTGAATCCTACTGAATGATACATATTTTCATAACAAAAATTTCTCAAAAAATATTCAGGTCACTGGAGTTATAAATTTAAAAAAAACTATTGAATTAAAAACTAAATAGAACTCAAATATGAGTATCTATTAAAATTCATGTTCAAACAAATAAATTTATATTATACTCTCATTACAATTGAGCTCTCTGGAGAGGAAAATTTGAAAAACAGTTACACTTCTGTGATTTACACATTACTCTTCAGTAATGCATTGTGTTCTCTCAGTGACTGGTGTGTATATACACCGCATATACATAACATGCTAAAATTTCCCCTCTCGCATTCCATGAGCCTCTGGCTGAGGGGTTAGCAACTCCAACAGACACCAAATCAATCGAGTTATAATCCCAGCTGGAAGCAAGTGGATGTCTAACAACACTGATGAGTCGTGATACAGCAAAATAAGCTTGTATGTGGATAACTAATGTATATATATATATATATATATATATATATATATATATATATATAGTGCAAAAATTTGTCACTTTAACTGAGCAAGTTCATGCCGACTTTGAAGTTTCATGAGGACATAGTCCTGATGTCTTCATGCTGGTTTTTTTGTTAAGTCCCAGTCCCCTTTCCTATTTATAAAAAGCCTGGTGTAATTTGATATTTTCTTGGAGTGCAGTACTAGACTGCCATCGAGATTTCATCAATTTACAGTTGGCTTGGTTAGATGTAACCATAAATTCTATGGTAACAGATTCTTTTTCTGTACTTCTTGCTTCCAGAATTTTTTTAAATTCATAAAGTCTAGTTATCATAGTGAAGCGCTTATCTGAACAATTACCATGAAAGTATATAAAGAAATTGCAGAGAGAGTATGACTGAAAGCCAAGTCACCAGATCAGAACCAATAATATTGCTGATTCTTCTTTGGATTTTATCAAGGAGTTCATATTGTTGATTCTTCTTTTGATCTTATCAAACATCTCAGGGTAAATAGCAGGGGTAAGAAGTATGAGAAAAGAAACTATTAGCCTAGAACTATTGACTACATCTAACCAGCTCAAATGTTAATTGATAAGATCTCAATGTCACTCTACAAATTCATAAACTCCAGATATCATACTACTTCAAATAGAAGTTTCAGAAGAAAACCATTTATCAATAATGCTGCCAAGTATTTATAAAAAAGGCACAGAGATGCAACCTTATAATGGTGGGTCAGTCAGTTAAGTGCCATGCGCGATACACGCTTTGGGCGATCATGTCTCGAAAGAGACATGACTGACTGGGCAGAAGATTATCCCGCAGTAGGTTGCCATTGCTTTCTGCAGTAGACTGGTTGCCAACCAAGGCTATAGAACCCAATCTGTCCTGTTATTTAACCCATAACTGGAAGGAATAGACGGATTAATACCTTTCCCAAAGGTATTTGCGCGTAAGTGAATGCAAGGAATTCAACTGGAATTCGAACTTGGTTCCCCGATTTCTCGTTCCGAGCCGATATCCACTGCGCCACAACGCACATCACATAATGGTGGGTAAGTGACTAAAAACTAGCCACTATATCAGGACTAATAATTTTGCTTATTCTACTTTAGATCTTATCAAATATCTCAGGGTAAATAGCAAGGGCACCAGACCATATATGGCAGCAATATTCTAAGTATGGATGAGTGATAGACTTATAATAATTTTGAGTCAGAATAGATCCATGTAAAATTAAATGAAAGAACTGAAAGATTGTTTGGATTGATTTGATTTATGGCATACCAATTCCTTATGGGTCATTTAATGTTGAAATTTAATTTTCTTGGGAGAATTAGTCATTTCAATTATGTATTACTGGTAATTTTTTTTAACAAGGATTTATTGCTGGCAATTTTTACTATAAAAATGTATTTCAACACTTTCATAATATTTTGGGGGTTAACTATTTGCCCATAGCAGGAACCCTAACAAATGTAACTTCAGTCCTCAAAACCTCTCAATCAGAGGCCTTACTGCCAGATATAGTTTATTGCCATAACCAGGTCAGTTGGTAGATTGTGCTGCAAAATCAAATAGCAGGATTTTAATTAGTCTTGTGAAACTCAAACCATTGAATAAATCCACGCATATACATTTACAGACTTGAACATATCTGTGTGTGTGTATGTGTGTGTGTATATACCAAATTCTATTCCTTTTTTCAAAATACTAACATCATTCAGTCACTCACTACTTTAAGTAGCACATGAATGTGCTATTGAGTAAGCATTAAAAAATGTATCTATCTATCTATCTATCTATCTATATATATATATATATATATATATATATTTGATTTGTAAATGAATTATTACACGACCTAGATTTCTACCATGAGTGGTGTCTTCAGGAAATTTGCAATAACATTACTGCAAATCACCTGAAGACACCACTCATAGTAGAAAGCTAGGCCATATAAGAACTTGTTTACAAATGGAAAATATTCAAAATTCTACAATATAATTGTATTGAACAATTTTAATACAAATGTGCACTGGTCTAACCTTATTATGACCAGAAACTAAGTAATTAAACAATCTATATATATATATATATATATATATATTTTCACAAGTTAACCAAAAGAGTCCTGTCTGTTTTTAAAGGAAAAAAGAAAATGCTTCACAGTATGTGTAACTTATATTTAGTATTCTAAATAATTGCCATTGGCATCTAGCACCTTCTACCAACATGTCACTAGCTGTTCAATGCCCTTGGTAGAACTCAGGGGTTTTGAGACAAAGAAGTCCATGAAGGCTTTGCACAAGTCTACTTCATTGGTGAAGGATTTCCCAAGAAGATGGTTATCCAGGGAGTGAAAGAGGTGATAATCAGATGGCGAAAGGTCAGGTGAATAAGGTGGATGGCACAAAGTCTCCCACCCAAGTTGCTGTATGACCACTCACGTGACATGTGGCCGGGCGTTGTCATGGAGGAAAAGCACACCTTTGCGGTTCACCAGTGACTGTTTGGCCCATTGGTAGCAGTTCCTAATGAACCACTTGACAACCTGTCCATTAGGCACAAAGCATAATCTTGCGTGGGTACATAGGCAGTCTTCAGTCTTGTGGTGTGAGGGACAACATCCTGAAGAGACAACCAATATCTGGGATGTTAGAGAGTTTTGTACAGAAACCACTTTTCATCACTGGTAAGCACTCGATTGAATAAGGATGCGGTGTAGTTTTTTTTTATCATTTCACCCCAAGGAAGGCATTCCATTGTCACTATTGCGCATGGGGCTACATAGGGGAAGGTAAAGAGGAGGAGTGGTTAGGTGTAGGAAATGTCAGAAGGAAGGTGATAGATGGGTAAGGATACCAAGAATTAGGGTTGGGCAGATGGGAAGAGTGTTTGAAAAAATGGGAGCGAGTTAGTGTGTTAGGAGTGTCTAGAAAGCAGTGATACGCAGGCTGCCACTCATTGTTCTTTGTGGACCTCCAATAGCATTTGTAGAACCCACTTGTTCAGTTTTTACGTCTTATCTAGGTGTTGCAGATGAAGTCTAACTATTTCATTGGAAACATTAAACTGTCTTGCAAGTTCACTACTGTCCTCTTCAATGGCCACCTTCAGGACTCCGTCATTGAAGACCTATGAACATCCACTGTGAGGCTCATCATGGAGAGACAAATCTCCTGACTTGCATTTTCAAAACCAATGCCTTGCACTATGTTCATTCACAGCATTATCCCCAAATACTTGACATATGTGACAACTTGATGCAGATGCTGATAAGCCCACTTTGAAGTCGTAAAGCAAACAGCCCTGGATGTGATCTCTAGACATATCCATCCTTCTCAATGTGATCTCTAGACATATCCATCCTTGGTCTGGCTTATAAGTGATTGTCAGGCACAGTGCATGTGTTTTTTATAATGTCTGATGTTCCTACTTCTGCCTGTCTGAATTTGAAAACAATTGCTACATGCATTTTGTATAAATTTCAACTTAATTCAATGACTAATCAAAAAACGGACAGAACTTTTTGGGTTATATATATATATATATATATATATATATATATATATATATATACAAATGAATAGAGGAAGAAAGAAAATATTTACAATGTTCAAAACATTAATTTAAAACAGTGCTCAATATAGAAATAGAGCTATGAATATTTATTATAAATTATATTTTGGAAAATGTTCAAACGACAATCTACTACAAAAGTTTACATTTTGTTTTGACACTGAAAGAACAATGTTTCATTAGGTAGTAAACGTTATTATTTGGAAAGAGATAAAAATTCATTTCCTATTATTCTTCTGCATCCTTTTTATGATTCCCCATTCTGCTTTCTCATTTTCCCTCACCTCTTTACCTCGTACACAAAAAAAAAAATTTGCCAATAAAAGGAAATGAATTTCCATCTCTTTTCAAACAATAACATTTACTACCTGATGAAGCATTGTTCTTTCAATGTCAAAACAAAATGTACACTTTTGTATTAGATTCTAGTTTGGATATGTTCTAAAATATAATTTATAATATATATATATATATATATATATACATGTGTATATATATATATATATATATATATATATATATAATCACTTTACATTTATGTCTCCATTGAAAATAGTTTAAATTCCTTAAAAAGTATCTAACACAATCAAAGATAAACCTCTTCCTACAAATACCTAAAACAATAAAAATCTGCCATCTCATCATCAATAAATTCTGTTTACATTTAATGATAATTTTTATAAACAATAGAATTTACATATAAAATGGTAAAAACAATATTTTACCTTTCCTAGATATCATGCTATACTGCATTAACAGTAACATAAAACTTAGTGTCCACTGAAAATCAGTTAATAAAAATGATCTCATAAATTTCTATTTTTCTTCATCAGGTTTATGCTGATCCAGGTTAATCTACATGAAATTTCAAAAAATAAATCTGTCATGCAAGTATCAAATTTTTGAATTCCTCTTTCTTCATTATGCACCCTAGAAATTTCAACTTTTTCTTTTTGATCTTCAGCAGAAGTGTTCATTTTCTTTGCATTTTCTCTAAAACTTTGTCATCAACATCTTCAATGCATAATTTACTCGGCATCCATCTAAGCATATTTCTATTGCTTCAAAATTCTTACTGACATCTTGAAGGACTAATATTACATAACTGTTCAATACAAGAAAAAAAATTAAAATGAGAATTTATAAGAATAAGAAAAATTAAGTTTATTTAAATTTATTTTAAGTTAAATTTATAATTACAAGAAGAATAAATTATTTTGACAATTTATAATTACAAGAAAAATAAATTAATTATTATGGAAAATTAAAATAACACGAAAAATAATGTTTTTTGGCAAATTTATAATTAAAAGAAAAACAAATTATGTAAATTTATAATTACAAGGAAAATGAATTAATTATAATAGAAAATTATAATTACAAGAAAAAATTGTTTTGCAAATTTATAATTACAAGAAAAAGAAATTATGTAAATTTATAATTGGAAGAAAAATAAGTTAATTATTATAGAAAATTATAATTACAAGAAAATTAAATTATATAAATTCATAATTTAAAAAAAATAAATTATATAAATTTGTAATCAAAAGAAAATAAATTAATGATTTTTAAAAATTATAATTGCAAGAAAAATAAATTATATATATTCATAATTTCAAGAAAAATAATATAAATATTTTTGAAAATTATAATAATGAGAAAAACAAATTGTCTGTAAATTTATAGCTGCATGAAAAATAAATTAAGTATTATGAAAAACCATATTTACAAAAAAAATAAATTATATGAATTTATAATTGCATGAAAAATAAATTAATTATTTTGAAAAGTTATAACTGCAAAAAAAAATAAATCATATAAATTTATAGTTGCAAGAAAAATAAATTTTATAAATTCATAATTTCTAGTAAAATAAAATATATAAATTCATAGTTGCAAGAAAAATGATTTAATTAATTTTGACAATTATGATAACAAAAAAACAGAAATTGTTTTACAAACTTTTAATACAAAAAGGTAAATGTTATGAAAATTTGAGGCTTTAAATATTTTCAGGTTTAAATGGGTTAAAGGCATCCTTGTGCACAGTTTGGTGCCAACAAGTTTATTTCAAAGAGAGAAAAATGATGACAAGCAGCAAAAATAGAGTTAAGCAAAAAATTACAAAAAAAGGAATGAAAAAATAAGAAGTAAAAGAAAATGACAAGATAATTGCAGCTGCATTGGCAAAAAGAGAATGGAGGCGGCAAAAAAAAAAAACATCTCTAAATTTAACAGGAAAGAATTTGCACATGTGGCAGCATAGAAGATTTGTTGGCTGGCTGTGGGTGAGTCAGGAACTGCCAGAAATGAACGAACAAATGGAAGCAGAAGGACATCCGGGGGTCGGGTGGATATAAACCTGGCCAAATCTGAACGGTTGACTCACCAAGCAGCACCTTGTCAGATATGCTTGCAGTTTCGATCCTGAAAGCTCCTAGCTTCCATTTTTCTCTTGGAGGAAGGAGGATGTCATTCAGATTTTTGGTGAGGCATAGTGGGTTTACTGACAATGGGAGTGACATGGGGATCAGGCAGATGGAGAGAAGGGGGTGTAAAAAGCAGTTGGGGGCGATTGTTTATGGATGTGTGAGGCAGAAAAAATCCTTTGTGATGTTAGAATGTGGCCAGAAAAATCAGGGAGGCTCATATCAAGCAATTCCATCTTCTTGCTGTGCGTTTTTTCCTTTTAATAAGAAATGCATGACAGCAAAAATGTTTGGTCATGAAATATATTGTAGTATCTGAACATTCAAGTTTCATCTCCTGTCTTTGTATGTATATAAAATGATTTGAGTGTATATGACAAAAAATGCACATCTATCTATCTATCTATCTATCTATCTATCTATCTATCTATATATATATATGTGTGTGTGTGCATATGTGTTTATGCATGCTCTCTATAAATAAGAACTTTATAAGGACTTGCAATAGAGTATGTTTGTGTCTATTTATATACGCACATATATGTGTATCGTAAAAGACATAATAAAAGTTCAATCAACTTATCTTTCAACTAACTTCAAGGTTTCACAGACATGCTATTCATAAGGATTAGATAAATCTTATTTATTCGTAACATACTCTTTGATATGGATGTGCGTTGTGGTGCAGTGGATATCAGCTCGGAACAAGAAATCAGGGAGCTGAGTTCAAATTCCAGTTGAACTCATTGCATTCACTTATGCACAAATACCCTTAGGAAAGTTATTAATCCATCTCTTCCCTCCAGTTATGGGTTAAATAATGAGACAGATTATGTTCTATAGCCTTAGCTGGCAACCAGTCTACCGCAGAAAGCAATGGCAACCGAATGCGGGATAATCTTCTGCCCAGTCAGTCATGTCTCTTTCGAGACATGATTGCTCAAGTGTATATCATGTATGGCACTTAACAGACTGACTTGTTGTTAATACATATGTAATAGCATCATCGACATGTAAAAAAAAGATTAAAATAATGGAAGCATTATTAATAAAAAAGGATAAGCCAGCACTCAGTAATAGCAATTATGAACATGGCTACAACAACCTGACCATGTTTGTAAAATAAAACATTCCTATCACTCTAAAGAGAGATATATAAGACAATTTCTGTATTCAATTAAAAGTAAAATATAATTCATCCTTAATAATGACTAAAAGTATAGCAGAAAGTATTTGGATAAATAAAACATTCAGAAAATTTTTATATAATTTACATACTGAAAACTACATAAAAAAATTTAACCACAGCATCTGTCATTTTTAATGAAGCATGCATAAAAAAGGAAGGATTGCTGCCTAAATACACAATATATATATATATATATATATATACACTACCGGTCATAATTATTAGGCCACCCCTGTTTTTTTTTTTTAAACTACGTATTTCATACTATTTTTAGTATTTATTTCCAAGTGGATAATTTTAAATGAAAATAGAATGGTTCTTTTGTTATTACTTTTCAAATTTTACAAGCCACCAAGGAAGCCTTTGCTTTGGCTAGCCAATAAGAAGAAGAGACTAGCATGGGGAAGTGATCACAAAAACTGGACACCAAAACAATTCATTTGATGAACATGTTATTGTGCAGTGTTAAAAAAGAACCATTCTATATAAAAGGCAAGATGTTTGTGAGTGTGTGTGTCTGTCTGTATGCTCTTTAAATCCACAATTTTTATTTGATTCTCAGCAAACATCACTTAAATATTCTTTCGGCTTCAGGTCAGATCATGGGCTACTTATTTTTTCTGATTTCCCCTGATATATATATATGTAAAAGGCAATTTCTTTAAGCTTCCGATCAAGTCATGAGTTACTTATTTTTTCTGATTTTCCCCCCAATATCGGAAATCGATGCCCCAATATATGATCAGATCTGATCAAGATCAAGGTTTCAGCCCTTTTATCATTGTTCTTGCTGCAGAATTTGTTCTAACTTGATAAATTCATAGTTTTTAGTCTCAACCATTAGTAGATCTTCTCAGATGACTCATTTTCAATTGAAATCATAATTTTACTTATGTCCACTCATTTTTCTTTCAATCTACAGTTTCGCTTTCACTGGATACAACTATTGCTTTTTAGTCTTTCATGCCAATGTCCATAGTGTCTGAGATCCAAGACCATGGATTCGTTTTAAATTTTTCATTACACCCATGCAATGCTGGGCTATACTGCCACGAAGATTGATGTTTATAGAGATAAAAGGCTAAAATTTAGGCACTTATAAAATATTTCTTGTATGGAACTAACCAGAATGACAACAGTCTTTTTATGTCAAGATGTGTATATAAATATATGTATATATATAAAGACACACACACACACACACACACACACACACACACACACACACACACACACACACATATATATATGCACACACATACACATAGAAAAATAAAAACCTACATATATAAATATACATATATATATATTCAAATAAAACTCTGAAAATTACATATGCCATATGGCCATATGTCAAGATGTGTATATAAATATATGTATATATATAAAGACACATACACACACACACATATATATATATATGCACACACACACACACACACAGAAAAATAAAAACCTACATATATAAATATACATATATATATATATATATTCAAATAAAACTCTGAAAATTACATATGCCATATGGCCATTTCAGCAAGGCAAAACCACAATTGTACTGGATTTACATAATAAATGAATTTTTTGCCACTGAAGAAGTGAGGTTTTTCCTAGCTGAAATGGCCATACATATGTAATTTTGGGAGTTTTATTTGAAAATATACATATTTGGACCTGTAAATAAATAACTCTATTTACATTGAGACCTCTACCAGGATCATTTTTAGTATTAATGAGATTACTATTAATAAGATCTGTTTTAGGATTTTATCTACATGCTATTTTCATTTTATATATATATATATATATATATAAGTATATATTGTAACATATACATGTATATATATTATAAAATATAAGCAAACTGAGATGCTATAAAGATAATGCTCAATGTCAAATTTAAAAATACACAAAGTAGAGCATATATATATATATATATATATATATATATATATAAAATCAGAGAAAGAGAGAGGAGAAATTGATCAAAAGAAAGCAAGTAATGTGTATGTATATATGTAGCTGACTGCATGAAATGTTATTGTTTGTGTGAGTGTAATGCATTCTTACATCTATAAATAAAACAACAAACAAAAAAGAATTGATGAATTCATACTTATAGATTAACTTTATGCTTGTTGCTTTCTTAAAGAGTAAGTATATTTTCAACTACGTATATGACACTGTAATATGCATTGTACTCACCAGAACAAATACGAATGGACATACAATATATCAGGAACATATTTACATAGCACACCTAAAATTTTTTTTATTAAAACTCTTATTAAAGGGAAGTGAATTTCTGTCTGTCAATCTAATCCTGATTTAATTTGTGCTTTGACTTGAAGTACCGACCTTAGCAAGGCCAATGTAGGGTCAAATAGATGGTTAGAAACTGTGTGAAGAGCTTGTCTTGAGTGCTTACATAAAATCATTAAAAGAAACTAAGATAGGCTGTGACATTGCTTGTCTGTCTCAGCATAGATATAAGTCTGGAATAAATGGGGACATACTGGCTAATATTTAAAATTAGTGTCTAAAAAGAAAAAAAGGAGCCATTTTGATCAAATGACAGAGGCAGAAGATATTTGATCCCTGACATTTGAACTCTAACTGTAAAATAATCTTTTCATAGAAGCAATATAGAAGAACTCACTAAAATACTCAAGTTTTGCAGTTTCAAGTTGGTTGAAAAAAATGGAGCCAGAAGAGAGTTCCTCAAGCAAGAAGTGTGTGCAAAGAAACTGTTAGCATGGAATTCATGGCTACATCTAATTAGCTCATCTGTACATTGATGAGATCTCAATGCCAGTCTTGTACTGTGTTTAAATTCAAAAAGTCTAGGAACAATAGCTAAGAGCTCATTTGAACAATTATCGTGAAAATATTTATAGAAAAAGCACAGAGTGGCAAATTTACAGTGGTAGAAAAGTCACTGAAGCTTGGCCTCCAGGAACAGGTCAGATTTATGTAATTGTAAAGAAAACAGACAAACCTTTAAACATGTAAGGAAGCTTTATTCAAAGCAATTTAACCACTGCACATGTGTGGTTTTTACTTTGATTTTATATAGCATGTAATTTGATGGGGAGATAACTCTGGTTGCTTTTACCTCATTCTTCCCTTGCTCAATTATATTCAGTCAAAGGTTCCATAGTCACATAAACAACTAATTTTTTTTCAAATCTTTCTAGAATATCATCATGGTATCTGTTCAAGAAATTCAGACTCTTAAAGGTATGTTGCCAGAAGTATCTTGTCTCAAATCTTTCCTACTTCTTACTAGTAGTAGAACATTCAGAGTTTGAATGTGAGTTGCTGTCAACACTACTTGAGTGCTCTTGCTTGTGTTGAGCTGATCTAGTGTTGATGTCAGAGTTGTTTTAATTCTCTGTGCTTTGTTCTTTGATGGAATCCATTGGTGCTATCAGTAAAGAAGTTTATCGGTTCAAAAGAGGGAGAACTTTTTGCAGTTCTGATAACTCTCCAGCAAGTACAAGATCTTTGAGTGAGACATTTGATTGCTTTACAATAGGGTTTCAAATTAGTAATTCATGTAGTTTTAAAATAGTTTGTTTCTATTTATTAGGATGTGTCAAGAATATCTTAATCTTTTTAATGACCTTTTAAATTTGGAAGCTTGGCAGTGTATAACCTACCGAAGAAGCTCGTGAAGGTGGATAGCAGAACAGGGTTTAGAAGAAATAGTAAAAAGACAAAATTTACTAATAACTAAAAAGACAGAAAATTATGGAGAGTTATGATGGACTGTAGAAGAAGATATAATGTTCATAAAGAGGTATATTATTTGATGATTCTAGATTTTTTAAAGAACTTGAGTGCTGTTTGCAGTAGGAGTACCCAGTGCTTGTGCTTCCTGAAGCAGTTGCAGAATATGCTGCTTTTTTTAAAGAATATTCCAAAAAACTGAACAACATTTACAAAATATAAAGAAAGATTATAATTAGAGCCATTTATTTAGATTCGATCATAGATAAAAATTACAAAAAACAGAACATAGTTGTCAACAATCTTACTTTTAGTGTTTCAAATAAATATAAATATGAAGCTATTGCTGTTCAAATTTATAGTGCAGAAATATTTATACTTTAATCTCACCTTAAATCTATCATTTTGAAATTAGGTAGACAGAAGAAAATCTCAAATCTATCATTAACTGATCTGTGAGTAGCGGGTTAACTTGAGATGAGAGAGTGATTTACCTGCTATCAAATTTATAACCTTGGAAGAAAACATCATTATTCTCAATACCAGGTAATAAATCAGTTTTGTTTGTGATTACATTCATCTTCAAATAATATTTATATTGTTTTGGTCACCTTGTCGTTTTAGATACATCTCTGTCAGTATGAAAATCTTAATGGATTTTGAAAATAAATATCTCACACTTCATACATAGAAATATATTTTGATAAGATTGAAACAGGATTATAAAAAATGTTTCTATGAAAACATGAAGATTAGAAGGACAAAAACCTAAAATATCAAGCTAGTATCTATATTCACTCATATACAAAGAACTTTCCATTAGGCAGATATCAATGTTTTTCTCATTTTACAGATGAATTCGTCTAGATTTACAAAACAAGTGTTTTTGTCTTAAAGGCCAAGAGCAGTTTAGTCTTAGTGGGCCAAAGGCCCTAGTCTAAAAAACTAAGTGGTCTAGCCATACAAACCAAGTAGTCTAGTCTTACAGAGCAAGGAATCTAGTCTTACAGATCAAAAGGGTTAAACTTACAGACCAAAGTTATCTAGCCTTACAGAACAAGTGGTTTATCCTTACTAATCAAGTAATCTATGTATGTTGTGGTGCATTGGATATCAGCTCGGAACGAGAAATCGGGGAGCCAAGTTTGAATTCCAGCCAAATTCATTGCATTCACTTACGCACAAATACCCTTGGGAAAGGTATTAATCCATCTATTCCTTCCAGTGATGGGTTAAATAACAAGACAGATTGGGTTCTATAGCCTTAGTCAGCAACCAGTCTACTGCAGAAAGCAATGGCAACCAACTGCGGGATAATCTTCTGCCCGGTCAGTCATGTCTGCTTCGAGACATGATCGCCCAAGCGTGTATCACGTATGGCACTTAACTGACTGACTGAATCTAGTCTTGCAAACC
Source organism: Ascarosepion bandense (assembly GCA_037127315.1). Lineage (NCBI taxonomy): Eukaryota > Metazoa > Mollusca > Cephalopoda > Sepiida > Sepiidae > Ascarosepion > Ascarosepion bandense. The sequence goes on along the minus strand of JBBBDQ010000949.1, from coordinate 1,772,093 downwards.
AAATGGTCTAACATTACTGACCAAGTTGTCTAGTCTTACAGGCCAAGTGGTTTAGTCTTACAGACCATATCGTTTAGTCTTACAAATCATGGTCTAGTCTTACAGATCATATTGTTTAGTCTTACAAATCATGGTCAGCTCCATCAATTCTCATTATCATTCTAATACAGACATATGTAATAATACTAACCAACTGTCTAAGAAGTAATTTCATATCTTCCAATATCTATTCAGTAAATGGCTTTTACTATGTGTTGCTTAATCAGTTCATATTTTTTTATGGATTATCAAACCTTTGTAGGTTAGTTAAAGCCAAAATTGAATTTGGATTGTACAAATAATTTACTTTCTTTTTAATCATATCGCCCCAAGCAAGGCAGTTTACAGCCACTGGTGCATAGGGGGTTACATAGGAGGAAAGTTATGAGAAAGAGTGACAGGTTACAGGGGGTGTCAGGAAGCGGGTAAGAGAATGATGAGAATACTGATGAGAGTGGAGTGGACAGAGAAAGGAGCTTGAGAGAGACGATGCAAGTCAGCGAGATAGAAGATGACTATCCACTTTACATTTAAACTTCTGGAGATAGTAGCTGTTAAGTAAACAGAAGGTGAGTGAATCTTGAATTACAAACTTTTTAGAGATAAAATAATTTTTCCAGATACACTTTTTACTGTTTAATCCATGCCTGGAGGAGAAGAAATGGATTCTTACCTTTTCCCAGGGATATTTGTGTATAAATGAATATAACAAACTAATCTCACAAATAACTGCATCTCTTCCAACATATCTAGAGTGAATGCTTTTGCCACAAGTCAATAGTCATGCTAGTCTTAGAAATGCACTAGTCTCACAAATAATTGCAGGGTCCTGGGCATGACGGTAAACTGCATCTGGCAGCAAGGCCTCTGATTGGGAGATTGTGAGGAGCATGGAACCACCTCTTAATTACTGTTGCTCCCAAGTCCACTTTGACACAGAGTGGTAGCCCCTGTTAGGGTCCCAGCTATGGGCAAATAGTTAAGTCCAAAACTGGGGTCAAAACACTATGAAAGTATAAAAATACACTTTTATAGAAGTATATTCCTAAAAATAGACTTTTATAGAAAAATATACATTTTTGAAGGAAAAATATTATCAAAAATACATTTTTGAAAAAATTATTACCATAATACATTTTTGAAGGAAAAAAAAATTATTCTCAGTAAAACATTTTTTGATACAAAACTAGAAGATATTTTCATTTTTCTAAAATTAATAAGAATAAAAACAAAATATTTTAATTAAAATCTGACTAAATCAACTTTCTCAATATAACCAAACATTAAAAAAAATACCTTAAAACTCCACCTTTTTGGCATTAAATAACTCACAGAGATTGATATGCCATTAAACAAAACTCAAACTCAAAATAATTGCAGGTCTTTCAAAATATCTATCGTGAGGGATTCTCAAATAAGCCAATGTTTCTGCAATATGTCAGTGACTAACGTGTTATTATGACATATCATAAATAGGTTGCCTTTAGTCATTGCTCTATCAATATGGCTTTATGGAAAGAACTAGCCGTATAGCCTGGCGTTGCTCGGGTGTAATGAAAGCTTTAAAACTAATCCATGGTCCTGGAGCTCAGACTCTTTGGATGTTGGCACGAAAGACTAAAAAGCAATAGTTGTTTCCAGTTAAAGCAAAACTGTCGACTGAAAGAAAAATGAATGGATGTAAATCAAATTTTGATTTCCTGGTATCGATATCAGATAAGTTTTTTTTGTTGTAAACTAAATTTTCAAGGCTAAATATGTCCTCTGAGTAAATGGTATCATGGCTGAGACTAAGAACTACAATTATACCTACTTAGAGTCAAACCCGAAGAAAAAACTAAAATAAAAGTGCTGAAAAAATACATACATACAGGCAGATAAACAGACACACACACAAACATCTTGCCTTTATATATATATATTATCAATTTTCTGCACTATTGTAAGAATTGCAACCTCGAAACTTCTGAATATCATTTCTTATATCTTTGTCTCTGAGTGTATCAAATTTGATTAAAATCTGACCACTCCTTCTATAACCTGATTTTTTCAATTATTGATTTTCAATATTTATTGGGGGTACCTCAACACAAAACTGAGCTAAGAACACTCACAGACGCTTATAGTACAACTGTGTAAATTTTCAAGAAAATTGGTTCAGCCATTTCGGAGTCTACAGGTAATGGACACACACACACACACATACACACACAGACAAAGTTCCATTTATAAATAAGTTTAGATATCAAAATTTTTGCACTCACACACGCACACACAGACACACACACACATACACACACACACACACTTGTTGTATTGATTGATTGCTTTTTTATGTTTTATCAACTTTTAGCAAGTTATTGCAAGAAAATATTTTCAAATTTTAAGAATTGTTTTCAGATATAAGTGCTATAAATTAACACATAGCTGAGGCAGAAGTGAATTCACAACTATTCCAAGGGTATTTATGCATAACTGAATATAATGAACCCAACTAGAATTGGAACTTAGATACCTAACTTTTAATTCTGAGCTGTAATCAATCACAGCACTCACACATCTAAGCTAACAACAACTGGTATTCTCAATGGGTCACCCATCTAAGTACTGATCAGGTTTGATGTGGTTTAACTTTTGTGATTGTACAAGACCCATTATTTCAAGTTATTATGTTTTCTTTGGTCTGATAATAGGTTAATATATGATATAAATATATTTTTTTAATTATTTTTGTACGAAATTTAATTATTTAACAAATGAATAGCAATTACTCATTACATATATAAATTATAAGATTAAACAGCCATTTAGGAGATTTGTATTTTGCCCAGTCAGTCATGTAGCTTTTGAGGCATGATCGCCTCACATATGGCACTTAACTGACTGACTGTATTTAAATAACAAAATACCAATAACCATCTCATGTAACATTATATTTGAAAATTTGTTTCTACTAGATTTGAACACATCACGCTGAATATGGAAAGCAATTCTGTGGTGTTATATCCATGAGACCACATCTCTGATGTACATAACATTATTACCCGCGTTTAGCATCTGTTCTTCTACCAGAGTTGCTGAATCATAGTTGAAACCCTTTGTGATCCATAAAAAGACATTACTTTTGTGCATGCTTTATGACCTTTGTGCTTTTCATCAAGTTAACAGAGTTTTATGAGTCCCCACCTCCACAATCTGACCATTATGGCTCCTGGTATTAGATTCATTGTCCAGATATCTTGCAACACTCATCCACAATGACACTATATATGAACTGGTTCTCTTTTTGATGGCCTAATAAATGTATAATAAATGTATATAAAATGAGTCTGCTGGCTCACCGTTGCTCGTTGATAAATAAACGGGGTGCCTTGGTCAAATGCTAAAATTAGTCCCCCAGGCATACAATAAGTTCTTTCACTTTCACCACAACCCCATTACTCTCACTGATCTTAAAAATGCACTTTTATAAATTTACAAAAGAAGCACTTGTAATCCAATGATTAGAGTACTTCTCTTGCAAGCTATTGATAATAGCTTTATTAATGTTTGTAAAAAAAATTCACAGTTATGGACCAATATTTTAATATGATTAAAGAGGGCTTGGAAAATTTGATACTGACAGGATATATTGAAAGCAAGAGTAACAGAGGAAAACTATGCATGACTTCCTAAGCATGCTTGAGTAAATGAATGTCAGAACAGGGTTTATAAGAAAAAAAAAAGAAAAAGACAAAATTTCTTCTTCTTCTTCTATGTGCCCTGTCCCTTCAGGACGTAGGCGATCATGGTTCTCCACATCTCCCTATCCCTTGTGGCTCTTACTATGTTTGCTCCTGTTACTCCTGGCAACCCCTGTTCCGTCATCCACCTAATCAGGCCCTGCAAATATGTTATCCGCTGCCTTCCAATGTCTCTCTCTCCTTCTATCTGGTCAGTCAGTATCAGGTTCTCCAAGATCTCCTTCCTTATTGCATGTCCCATGAACTTCATTTGTCTCTTCCTGATGCTCAGTATTAATTTCCTTTTTGTTGCCATTCTTTTCAATACCTTATCGTTGCTTGCATGCTCAGTCCATGATATCCGCAGCATCCTTCTGTAGAACCAGATTTTCGCTACTTTCAGTTTTTTCCTCATTTTTGATGATATTTTCCAGCATTCATTGCCATATTAAAGAACTGACATCACATAACAATCCAGCACTCTTTTCCTTGTTTCTAGTGAAAACTTCCTGTGTCTTAGTACTTTACTCAATTTCTGGAACGCATCCTTTGCCATGCCAATTTGCCTTCGGATCTCTGTGTCACACTTTCCATCTCCTGTTAGAACACATCCTAGGTATTTAATTTTTTGTACTTGCTTGATTCTGGTATCACCCACCTGTATTTGGCATTTTGGGTTGCACCTTTTGCCGATGACTATGCATTCAGTTTTCTTAAAGAGCTACAAAAGACAAAAAAATTGTAGAGAGCCATGATCACCAATATGCTGAAGTGACAAGATACATAGATGCATGTATTTTATTTAAAAGTGGAAATGTAGTGTTAAAAGTCTTTTTAAAAATAGAAAGATATTCATGCAAATTCCAGTCGTGCTTAACATGCAATGTAAAAGTTCAGAATAAATGCTCTTATTCAAAACATTGCAAAAATAAAATAAAACTTAAACCGTCAAAACAGGAGACAAAAACTAACAATACCAAAAACAAACTCTTCCATGAAAATGGATCCTATTTTGCACTTCCTCTTGGTAATCCTGTTGAAGAAGGCTAATCACTAATGGCTAAAAATGCATAGATGACAGTTTCAAATTCTGACCTCACCAGTAAAAGGTACATATTAACAAAATTGGATCAGACATATATCAGTAAGATGAAAGTTTAGCAATGGGCTTTCCATTATCGGTAATGGCTAACATATACATGAAATCTTTCGAAAAGATGAAATTAGAACTCATATCACTGAAGCCAACTATGATTGAGATATATAGATGGCACCTTCATACTCTGGCCATGAAAGGGTCCAGTTACTACTGAACCATATGAGTTCAATAAGATCACCAATACAGTTCACAATGGAGAAAGTAAAGAACAGCAAACTATCATTACTGGATGTACTAATATCTCGAACAGAGCATGGATTCAAGACATTGTCTATTGCTTACAACATTGGGGAAACATCAAAATTGTGACCCCAAAATATACAAGTAAGAAATGGTATTTGTGCCAGAGTGTCATCAGAAATTTTGAAATCAGTCCGGCCTCACCATCTGGTTAGATTAGATCTTTGATTGATTCCACGAAGTGAACGGAATTTTGCACATATGATAGTGACTTTACTTGAAGAGACTCAGAGGACTGAAAGCCAACAATCGGCATGAGTGGAAATAATGTTTTTGCGAATTTTGGGGAGACCATATATGTGAGGTAGCTTTCTGTAACATTGGGACAACTGCCTGTATGCCTTAGGTTGGAAGTGGTCTTTGTTCATCCCTAGGAGAACCTGCCAGTACACTAATAGATAACTAGATAGAGATGCTGACTTTCTGTACACAAATAGCACACTTCGTAATTGGATCAGACATATATCAGTAAGATGAAAGCTTAGCAATTGGTTCTCCATTATCAGCAATGGCTAACATGTACATGGAATACTTCGAAGAGATGATATTAGAAGCCAAATCACTGAAGCCAACTAGGACTGAGATATGTAGATGATACCTTCATAATCTGGCCATGAAGAGGTCTAGTTACTACTGAACCATATAGGTTCAATAAGTTCACCAATACAGTTCACAATGGAGAAAGATACCCACAGAGGAGGCACTATTGGTAGTCAAAAATTTTAAAAATTAGTTTTAATATTATAAATATTCATTATCTATTTATATTCACTTATCATTGTATGTTATCTTCATCATTAGGATTATTAGTATTTTTATTTTTATTATATTTATTTTTATTTTTATTATTATTATTATTAATTTTTCTGTTATTTTTATGTATTTTTAGTTATTTATTTATCTTTAAAATTTTTTAATTTTTTATTATTATTTTGTTAATTATTTTTTATTTTTTAATTATTATTAATTTTAGAGTTCTAGATTTTAATTTCTTTATTACCATCTTATTATTAGAACAAATATAATAATATAATACTACTATTATTATTACAATTAAAATTAATAAGAAAAATTAACAATTAATTTTTTCGCATAAATTCAACCCCTAATTTTTTAATTTTAAATTTCAATGTCATACATCTAAAACAGACAACTGGCAACTCGGGTCAAAATTCATTTTTCTATTAACAAAGGTTGCTTGTTAATCTAAGTCAAAGACACGGCATGAAGCTAAGATCTAATATGTTAAGTTAAACCCCCTTTCCCCTTATTCTTCTCTTCTCCTTTTCTTTCTCTTTTTTCTTCTTTTTAATTTTTTTTCTTTTTTTCCTTTTGCAATTTCACTTGACTTTGTCTGGATAAAATTGAAACATTCATTGTTGTATGAATTTGGCCTGACAAGTGGTAGGAGCCACAAAATATTTATTACCAATGGATTTGTAAATATATCCAAAACTTGTTTCTTGATTATAATACTCTGTTAAATTTAACAATAAATTTTAACACTGAGTTCTCTTTGGAGAACTCAGTGTTAAAATTAGAATTTACCTTACCAAATTTACCTTAGAATTTACCTTACCAACTTATATGGCAGATTAGGTGTGAAATAGCAAGTGTAATTCAGATCAGCTTACCCCTTTTGTACCTGAACTTCATGAATTTAACTGAAGTACTAGATTTGATCTAGAACACATCATCTGAGTGTAAATTTCATGCTAATAGTCTCTTCTCACACATTTCTTTTCCGTGAAACTCTTTTCCAGCTTATTCCTTTCCTGTCAGCTATAATCTTTAAAAATTCAAATGAAACATCAGTTGTCATCTCTCGTCTCCTTGAATCCAAAACATTTTCTCAGTTTCTTTCAACTTAATGGCTTTATCACCTTGCTTGGGGTGTACAGATAAAAATAAATACACATGAAATATAGTACCAATACACTTGGCAGAATATAAAAATGTGGAATATCAGTGTAAATTTGTGTGCATTAAAAATCATAGCCTCTTTAAATAGTTATAGAAATAACCGGATTTTTTCTCTGCGTGTACATAATGAAATATAAAAGAATTGAATGTATAAATGTATGGAAACAGAAGCCAAAGCAAAAAAGGTAGCACAAAATGGTAAAAATGCCGAAAGATATTTATGAAATAGTGTGCATAAGGCCAAGTGGGTAAAATTTAAATTTTTGTTTGGATTGGATTTGATGTAGGTAAACATATAAAGCAAATGTATTGGTTTTCTCTTTATGTAATTTTTATTTACTCAGTGTATATTTTATATACCAACATCAAGCACTTTGTAGCATGTGAAAACTTTGACTTTATATAAGCTATTATAGGGATACAAATCCTATATAATCCATTAACCAAATAAAAACACAAAATAAATTGCACACCTGCAAAATCAGATTCAGACAACTACAACATTTGGAAAAAAAGATTGCACACTCGCAAAAAGGGATTCAAACAACTTTGGAAAAACCCAACTAAGAAAAATTCACAAGTCAGTTTGAAAAGCTAATTCTGAATGCTGATGGGATTAAAAACAGCAAATTTATATATGACGTATTTTCCCACTTAGCTGTAAAAAGCTTTGCTAGAGCCGGCATCATGAGAAGTTCCACTATAAAAATCATGATGCTAACCTGTCAAAAGCAGTTGACATGGGAGTAGTTAGCTGACAACCTCGTGGCAATGTAACACAGGGTATGTCACAGTTTCATTTGCCCTCACTGCCAATTTCCTTTTCTTCTTTTTCATACCATGCGCTAAAGAGAACAACACAACTCCTTTATTTGTTTTGCCTTCTCTTTTTTTCAACCTGTCGCGACCTACTAAAAAGAGGAAGGAACAAAGCCTTTATATTCCACTACTACACAACCATGAACTTTAAACTTCTGCGGACATTTTCAAATACCGACATTACTACTACAAACAATTTTAACTACAAAACTGCATGCATTTTCTCAATTAATTGTAGTGTTCAGTTAACGAATTTCACTTATATTTTTCTTCTTACATTTTTTCATTCTGTAAATAAATCTTTGCTTTCATATACACATGAAATATTTTATCCTTTCACATTTCAACCTTCAACCTTCTGATATTTAAATTGGGGGGACTTCAGACCTGTTTGGCACAAGGCCAAGCATCACCGAGGCCCCTACACTATTTAGCTAGAATTTTGTCAGCCTGAAACAAAAAATGTGACAATTTTGGAGAGGTAATAATGTTCTTGGTTGGACCAAGAAATTTCAGCACACTCATGTATATATATATATATATATATATATATATATATATTGTCATCTGCAGACAGATCTGTTTCACTGTATCACAGCTCATCAGTACAGTTAGACATCCGATTGCTTTTTACCCAGGATTGAACCCCGACTAAATTGGCGTCAGTTGGCGGTTCTACCTCTGAGCTATGGGCGCTCGGTTTGTCACTTAACTGAGCAGATACTGACTTCAAAGTTTTGTGAAGGCATGATGCATGATTCTCTGCTGTAGTATCCTGGTTTTATAATATAACAACTATCAAATGGAAAAAAGTCACACATAAAGACCACAAGCATAACTACATGCAAGAACACAAATACTTAACTCTGACCAGAAATCTTTTAAGTCATCATATATATTGACAAGAGATAAACATCTCCACATTGAGCCTACAAACATCTCTATCTTGATATCAAACACTTAACACCAAAAAAGTATTATATATATATATATATATAGATAGATGTTACATTTTTAAAAAGAAATCATATTTTATTAATAAAGCTGGATACAAAAGTATCATAATGATGAAGATTTCAGGTGCCTTTCAACCAACACAGCTTCAGAAAAAAATTGTTGGTATATTAAAATTATGCAACTAACAAGAATACTTTAGAATTTAGTTTATTTGAATAACTTGATTAAAAAATATGAACAAAATTTGTCTAACTATGGCTTGTTTGATTCCAATATAGTGTTTTAGATTTCTGTATTCATCCCATAAAAATTGAGAAAGTTCAGGTATTCACCAATTTTGAAATGCAATTTCTTTAGTTATCTAAACATCTGCCTAACTCCGAGGAACAAGCTTTGTCTGAAAGCTCATTTGAAAGACTTAGCATATTGTTTTGTTAATTCCTCTATTGATTCTCTCAGGTTTACTTGGCAAAGGAATTACTTTCAAATGGTTAAGCTGTTAAAAATCAAGACAGACCTGGCAAAGATGCTGGAGTAGTAATATTAAATTACTCCAATTATGTCAGTAAAATGTTATGCATTCTAAATGATAACAGCAAATTCTGGAAATTAGGAGACATAAATTGTGACAATACCTTAAGAAATGAAATTTGATTACAAAAGAGATTGTTAGAATTTTACAAAAGAAAATTTCTGCCTAAAGAAATTTATAATAATATTTGTCATGCAGGTTTCCAACATCCTTGAATGTATTGGTTACTAAAAATTCATAAAGAGGATGTTCCACTTAGACCCATCTTGTCTATGGTGGGCTCAGCCCAACTTAGCCTGGCTAAGTGGCTTGTTGAAATTCTTGATCCGGTTGTATTATTCTCTTTAGAGTATTGTATACCTGAGTTTTTCTCTGTGTTGCACAGGGCACAGAACAGACTCCACTTAGATATACTGGAGTCTGTTAATATTAATATAAAAACACCTGCCCTGTGAACACTGAGAGAACATAACCGAGGGAATTTTTTTTACTCCCCACCATTCCTCGATTAGTTTGTTTTAACTTCAGTAGCAAATAAAAATTTTTCTTATTAGATGTTTAGTCTTAATTTATCAACGATTTTTTCTGAAGACATGTCGGTTGAAAGGCGCCTTAAATTTTAATTATTGTGATACTTTTGTATGCAGTTTTTTAATAAAACATGATCTTTTTTTAAAATGTGTTATAGCTTGGTATGGTAATGGCAGCCTGTTTAAATATTTATATATAAGATGGCTGGTATGAATTTTAAGTGATTTTTAAAAATGAGAAGAGATTTCTCTAAAGTTAGAGAATACAATTAGTTTTGTTGGAAAAAGTAGCCAAAAAGTTAACAAGTGTAAAAACCCAGGTTCAGAGTACAATGAGTACAAAATTATTTTTAAGCAAATTCATCAAAACAATTCTTGTCAAAATATATGTCGGTTGGTTTTGACAATGTGTGACCCTAGATCAAAATGCCGCCTTGATAATTTCCTGTGTGCTGGATTACCAGGACAGTTGATAAGAGAAATCAAAGTGGTTAAATGTAATTGTTTTCATTTTGAGCTGGTAAAAGTTATACAGTGAGGGAAATGAAAACCTTATATACCTCATTCTCACTCCAGTCTGAGTGCCTGTTTAACAAAATCAGAATGCATGACAAAATTAGTCAGTTAAGTTACCGGGTCTTGGGAAGACAAGTTAGAAACAGATTTGAAAGGCAGACTGACTGAAACTCACCTGCTGCTAGAAACAGAAGACTGGAGAGAGAGATATTGCAAATTCAACCAACTGAAAATTGAATAACCAAACATCCCATAGAAATAATACAACCTGAATATGATTGTGCTACTGAAATACCAACCAACTGATATTTATTTTTATCACTTATTTTGACTTGCTTGTAATCTTGTAATTATTCAATATATGTATATGTATACATATATTGAATATATATATATATTAATGTATATTTTGGCAGCAAAATGTCTTTCAAACACCTTTCATTAAATATGGCAAACAAGGAAGATATAACTAATATTTATTAACTTTTTCCAGCATCCTAAAAATTTTCCATTTTATTGACGTCAAAAAATATAAAAATTGTTCACAATTTTTATTGTCCCAGGTGCTTTCAGCCATTTCTATAGCCATTTTTGTTTTAACATCTTTCTATTTGAAAAAAAAACTTCTAACACTCCATTTCCACTATTATATATCATGTAAGATTGCTGGTAGGAGAGATATGTTTGTTATATAGTACTCCACAAATAGTAAAATGTTTTTGATGTCACGATTCCTTTTTAGTAGAAAGATGATAGCTTGGAATGAATGCGCCTTCTACAAAAACAACAAAAAATAAATTACTATATAACAGTCAAAATCATGAGGAAATATAAAGACACCAGGGACAAAAACAAACTTCAAAAAGCTTATAGAAGTGACCAAAAGTTATTAGGACAATAAAAATTATGGACAAGATACAATGTATATGTAATCAGAGAATGTGTAAAGATTCTAGGAATTTGTTATTCAATTTGTTTCAATTAATTTGCACAAGAGTGTACATTCAAAAATGATTATCTATTGCTTTACAGTTACATCTAGCTATTTTAAGTGTAAAGCTATTAAGCCTTTCTGCCAATCTGCACCACAGCTGATGAGCTGGCATCTTTATGGCATTATGGATTGACTTGTTGAGAAACAATTAAAAAAAAAAAAAAAAAATATATATATATATATATATATATATATATATATATATATATATAAAGTAGAATCCTTGATATTTGGTAAGGTAAATTCCAATAGAGACTAACTCCAAAGAGAACTCAATGTTAAAATTTATTGTTAAATTTAACAGAGAATTATAATCAAGAAACAAAAGTTAAGATTCATTGGTAATATTATATTTTGTGGCTCCCAATATTATTTACAATGGATTTGTAAAAATATCTAACTTTTGTTTCTTGACAAAATATATATATATTTACATATATATATATATATATATATATATATATATTTTGAAAAACAGTAGCTACTCTAGCATTTATGCATTGTTCATTCAGGAATGAATTAGAACAATCTCAGCTATTGAGCGTGTAAACTGATAATATACACGCTAAAAAGTCTGCCTTTTTCTACCGAGCACCCATAGCTCAGAGGTAGAATCGCTAACTGATGCCAATTTGGTTGGGTTTCAATCCTGGGTTAAAAGCAATCAGAGTCTAACCGTACTGATGAGCTGTGATACAGCAAAACAGATCTGTCTGTGGATGACTATATATATATATATATATCTTTATATCTTGGAATCATCTTGATGACTATATATTTACTATTGATTAACATTTTCTTTTCCTCAGTGAGAGCAGATGTTTTCTTATTGTGCCATTTATATCTACTGCTAGGAAGGATGGAACACTGTGCCAGGCCAGAAAGTTTTCTTGTCAAAATCCATTTTGCAGATTTATAAACCTACCATTCATCATTGCATTGAATACTGTTGCCATAACTAGTCGGGTACTCTTGCTATTCATCTTGAGATTCTCAACAAAATCCAAAGAAGGATCTGTAATGTAATTGATCATGACAGTGGCAACTCACAGTCAGTTACTTTCTCACTGACGTAATGTAGCTTCCGTCTATCTTTCTACAAGTATTTTCATAGTTACTGCTCTGACAAGCTTTATTTCCTGGTGCTCTGAACACATCTATTTATACTTGCTGCTAGAATGGCATCCAGGTTCCATTCTTTTATCATTGAAATAGTTAATGTAACCACCTCTTCTACTCTAACAGTTTCTTGTCTTACATTTCCCATTTGTGAAACTCCTTTCCATTTGCTTGTTTTCGGGATAACTAAAACCTCTAAAATTTTAAAAGCAGCATCAATTGCCATCTTTTTCCTATTGATTCCTATTTTTCTCATATCCTTTCTTTGATATACCCTGTACATTGTTTTTTTGTCTATTATTTCCACTGTAACCCTTGCACACCAGTGGTGGTCCTGCCTTGCTTGGGGTGAAATGATTGCTTAAAATAGTTGAAAAAAAATTCTGTTCATTTATTACTTGTTTGCAGTTGAAGATTTTTTTTCTGGTTCCTTCTAATGTCTTCTCCTTATCTTCTAGTTTTGTAAACCTTTGCATCTTCATAGCATTATAACTTTGCTCTTTGGCCACTGGAGCAAGAGGGGTACATCATTGTAAAAAAAAAAAACATTTGTATTTGTTTGCTTGTGTGTGTGTGTGTGTGTGTGTGTGTGTGTGTGTGTGTGTGTGTGTGTGTGTGCACATGTCCATCCACATGTCCATCCAAGGAAATATGAGAGTATATGCTCACATATAAGGTGATATTTTCGTATCCTATTGTATCAAAAGTATAAAACATTAAAATCTTTGCAATTAACTTTATATTTCTTTTTATTTTGTGAGATTTATACTGTTAATGGCTTCATCACATGAAGAGTTGTCAACCACAATTTACTTCTAAATTCAACAAATTTTTTAAAATTTTCAAACGTGAAATCATTTTAAAATGTGTGCATTTGTAGTTTCACTATTTTGAACATAACCTTTAAAAGATTTTATTTGATTGGTACAAGAATTTAAGTGAAAAATTCGATTTTGAAAATTTGTTAGGATTAGAAAGAAATGAATAAAGTTCATTTCTTTGGAAATTTTGTTGTTTTGACAGAAGAAATTTTTTTCTCATGATTAATATGCTTTTTCCAATAATAAAGTGGCCTCTTCTCAAAAAGTTTTTAAAATATGAATATTTACTTTCTCAACTATATATATATATATATATATATATATATATATATATATATATTTGTCATCAAGATACAAGCCTGTTTTGCTGTGTCACAGCTCATCAGAAAGGCCAGATGTCAACTTGCTTCTGGCCGGGATCAAAACTTGACCAATTTGGTGTCAGTTAGAGTCTCTACTCCCTAAGCCATAGGCCCATATAATGAGAAAGGGGAAATTTTAGTGTGTTATATATAAGTAATGTATACATGCACCAATCAACAGAAGAACTCAATTCATTGCTGATGAGTAATGTGTAAATCAAAGAAGTGGTACCTTTTTTTAAAATTTTCCTCTCCAGTGAGCTCAATCATAATACATTTGTCATCCACATACAATCCTGTTTCACTTTATCACAGCTCATCAGTGTGGCTAGACATCTACTTGTGTGTGTGTGTGTGTGTGTGTGTGTGTGTGTGTGTGTGTTTGTGTGTGTTTGTGTGTTTGGGTGTACAATAATATTCAAAACAAAAGTGGAGATTTGAATGAGCCACTCAAGGTAGTGTGTTACAGTAATGGGCAGTTTATGCAGATTGGAAAGGAAGATAATTGTTTATCCTTGACTTGAACAGTTTAAGAATGTAGTAATTGGGGAATACTTCAATACTTCAATGTATGGAATACAGAGAGAAGTTTGGTGGTTTTCTACAATGTGTGTTACATGGTATGACCTGGGGAAGATGGTTATAACTGTACCAACAGAACAGTGATAGGCTTGCTACATCCCAACTGTGTGAGAGAGATTGGATGGTGGAAAATAATTTGTTACCTAAAATCTGGCGTCAGTCGGCGATTCTGCCGCTGAGCTATGGGCGCTCGGTAGAAGGAGGCAGAAGTAGGAAAGTTTTTGAATTGATAAGTTTAACTGACATGACATGTGTTGTGTTTGGCTTCTTCAAAATTATATATACATACATATATATATTATATATATATATATATATATATATATATATATATATATATATACCACCAAATTTATATATATATATATATATATATATATATATCAAACCAAACAAACAAGTACTTTTCTAGTCTATGGTCAAGTTTTGTTTTTAATTTTGAAGAAATCAAACACAAAACATGTTATGTCAGTAAAACTCATCAATTCAAAAACTTTCCCACATTTTCTAATATATATATATATATATATATATAATTATTCTAAGTCTCTGTGTAATGTCTGTCTCAATCAACAATTTATGGTTGCAATGCACTCTCAATAATCTGGTTTTGAGATAATGTTGTTTGCTTCAAATGCATGATGTAAACTGCACGTTGGAAGAATATGCAGTACATGATAACAGAAGAATATGGTGATATAATGTGTTTTAGTGAGGAAGGAAGCAACAGTTCCTCATTGTATAACATATTCCCTCACTTTTGTTTGTATCATGTTTATGGAAACTTATTGTCTTTATTATGGCTCCCAAGCATATTGTAACTCTTTTGATGATGGCACTTTGAAGAAAATTAAGCCACCATTAATGAAGCTAAATTAAATATTGTGAAATGCTCTGAAAAGGAAGAAACAGTGAAGAACATTGGCTGGTAGCTTAGCTTAAGTTGTTTGAATGTCGCTGCGATTATCAAGGATAAAGATTGCATTATTGAAGGTGTAAAATTATCTGTTCCAATGAAATCCACAGTTAATACCATGTAGAATAGTAGTTTTATTATTGAAATGGATAGATTATTTGTGCTTTGGCTTGATGACCAGAACCCTTGGTATACCATGAGAGCTGTATGATAATCCATGGGAAAGCTAAAATGTTTGAGGCTTTAAAAATGAATTCCTGGCAAATACTTGTTTGTTTGGTTTTTCCCAGATTTTCTGCTGTGTTTGAGTATTTCAAGAAAGACAAAATGTTTTGCTTTATCATCTCATCTACCAGGCACCAATGACATCACTGGCAATATATATATAAGCAGCTGAAAATAATTTTATTTTATAAGGTGTATTATTTACATTTCATTTATTATATGTATTATATTTACACTACCAGACATAATTATTAGGCCACCCCAGTTTTTTAAAAAAATGATGTATTTCATACTATTTTTAGTATTTATTGCCAAGTGGACAATTCTAAATGAAAATAGAATGGTTCTTTTGTTATTATTACTTTGTAAAATTTTACAAGGCAGCCAGGAAGCCTTTTACTTTGGCCAGCCAATAAGAAGAAGAGACTAGCATAGGAAAGAGAGCACAAAAACTGGACACCAGAATTGTTCATTTGATTCACATGTTATTTTGCAGTATTAACAAAAGAACCATTCTATTTTCATTTAGAATTATAAACTTGGAAATAAATACTAAAAATAGTATAAAATACATAATTTCTTTTAAAAAACTGGGGTGGCCTAATAATTGTGGCCCAAAGTGTACATCTTCCATGAGTTCTAATGATGTTGATAAATGTCATAGTAATGTGTTGTTATGTCCTAGATTATTACTTCCCTATTGCATTAGCATAGGTGAGTTAAGTAAGTGCTTAATTATCATTTTATCACATTATGACTCATCATAGAATGAAACAGACTGTCACAATTCAGGGTTTACTTCAGTGACCACTTTTATATAGATTTTGAGTAGAGGCCTTACAACTTCAAACTAAAGACTGAATTTATTAAAGAAATCATTTATTAACCTTTAATTTACAAGAATCCTTAAGTAAAATTCAGAATAAAAATGCAAGAATTCCATATAAATCACAAGAACAGAAACAACTTGCTTTTCAAGAGGTCAAACATTTTTCTACTGTCATTAACCTTACATTATTTAAAAGTAGAAATGAACGAGTAAAATTATTTTAAAAATAGAAAGATGCTCATATGAATTTCAGCCATGTGTGTCAAGTGAGCGCTTGGAATGAATACTCCTTTTTTTAAAAATAACACAAAAATAAATTACTAAGTAACAGTCAAAGCATGAGGAAAATTAATGACACCCGAGACAAAATGGCCAGTACTTTTGTTTTACGTTAATTTTTTTTTGGTGATGTTTTTTATTGTTTGACATTAAAATGAAAACTTTGTCATAGGCATCACTGCACATTTTTTCAAACCAATTATTTCATTATTTGTAAAAAAACATACATGAAGCTTCCATGACAATTTCAGGAATTCCAGCTTCATTTGTAATTATGAAAGGTTAGAGTTAATAATTCTGTCAACAACTGTATATAAAGTGTATTTTGGTAACAGTAATTCTTTTAAATTGATAGACGGAACTTATCCATACTATTTAACCAAACATGCTTGAGGGAATTATTGTTGCCAAAATATAATTACCAAAATAGTTGTTTTATGTTATCAGTAAATATTATTTATTTTTATTTTATATCATTTTTTTCTGAGCACTTTCAAATGTTGCTACATTCATCTTCTCTGTATGATTATGCAACAGTTTTTCTTTCTGGCATTCAGTTTTGGAGGTGTTAATTAATCTAGTTTGAAGTTATATGTACACACACAAGTACATAAACACTTAACTATTATCTAAAAATCTTTTAAGTGGTCACATATATTAACATGTTAAAGAAAAGATCAACCCAACACAACAAAAAAAGGTCAAAATGACAAAAATAAACTAACTCATTATAGAGTAATTAAGTGGATACTAATTCACACATGCTAAAAGGAAATTAACACAATTAAAGGCAATAAAAAGAAAATCAACCACCTGCAAATGATGCAACATTAAAAAGAAAACACAACAAAAGCAAACAAAAGTAATTAACCATCTGTAAACCCACTCACATACCAAAATTTTAAATTTTGCCAAGCTCCTTATAAATAAGAATAAAACTGAGACACTACAGCCGATTAAAAAAAGCCTAATAATTAACAATCATTAACACAATAAAAGGCAATAAAAAAAATCAACCATCTGCAAATAATACAACATTAAAAAGAAGTCAACACAAAAAACACAATCAAAAGCAATTAAGCATCTGTAGAACTACTTACATACCAAAATATTAATTTACACCAATCTCCATATAAATAAAAATTAAACTGGGATTCAACAGCAGTTAAAAGATAAGCCCTGAGGAGTGGATACATCATAATGATGCCTTCACAAGACTTCAAAGCTGACATGACTCTGCTCATTTGTGTGATAAACTTCTCTACATTAATCCTATTAACACTATTGACATCAAGCACTTTATAGCAAAAAACCTGCTTGCTATATTATGTCTTTATCAGTAAACCACTAAAAAAAACAACAATATTGGCACTAAGCATCATCACAGCTCAGTACTATTATTATATATATATATATATATATATATATATATATATATATATATATATTGTCAGAAATAGTCAGAATATAAAGATGTAAATAATGTAGAATATATATAAATATATAGATAAATTCTCATAATAATATTGACATATAATTTTAACAAATATATTTACTAAAATTACACAAACATATCTTGAAATACTAAGCAATAAATTTATTCAGTAAAATTGCCATTCACTTCAACCACAGATGACTTCAGAACCTCCTGTATCTTTTCTGGGTGTTCTTTTTGTTTAAGTTAGTGAATGCAGCTATAATCCTTGCCTTCAGTTCATCTTTTGTTTGACAATAAGTTTTGTTTGTCACTTGTTCAACTGCACCTCATACATAATAATCAAAGGTATTGCAGTCTGAGACGTTAGGTTGTCAGATATAAGAGGTAATGTGGTTGACAACCATGACTGTGTTCTCTTGCTAGTGTGGCATTGTGCATAGTCCTGTTGCCAGAAATAGGGGCTCCCAGCAGCCACTTTTTGACTAAGGACAGCACTACCTTCTCAAGTCACTTGATGTAGGTCACTGTATTGAGTCTGAGGCCCTGCTGGAAGATGAATAGAAACAATGTTGCTATCATTTTTGATCATTGAAAACACCTTCATAATCATCATTAGACTCATTCAACTCATTCTAAATGCTCTGTACTGTCTTCAGGTTGACACCCAAACCCTCTGAAACATTCATATTAGAGATTCTGGTGTGAATCTCAAGCAGGACAGCATGTCTTTTCTAAATTTTTGGTAAAGTAAATTGCACCATGATACTCTTTTTCTCACAGAAAGTACCCAACTGACCTTACTATACTTTGCAGTTGACAAAATCAAAAACAAACAACATATAAGCACAAAATTAAAAATTTAAAATGGTAACAATTTACCCATCACACACTGTATATATTCGAAATGTAAATAATGGAAATAATATTAACTCTACATCCTAGAAATTCAGACAGAATATATATATATATTGAGTAGGGGATAGGAGAGTAAGGAAGGTAGTATTTAAACCCACTTAAGATGCCATTTAGTTGGTTTTTATTTGTTTTTCTTTATTGTTAGTTTTTTTTTGATTTTGTTATTTTGTTATTTATAATTTCTTTTTCTTTCCAGTTAGCTCTCATGCCACTGTGGAGTAGAGAACAACGTGTGTTTGCTTATGACACTTATATGAAAAATGGTGGATCAGTGATAAAAACCCAACATCTCTTCAGATGAAGATTCAGCATCGGTTGTCATGGTAATGTACCAAGCCGCAATACCATTCTTAGGTGGGTTAATGCACTAAGAACAACTGGTTTATTATTGAAAACCAACCACCCGGCCCTGCCAGAACCGCCAGAACACCAGAAATTAAAGATTTGGTAAGATAGGCAATCATCCGAAGTCCTATGCTAGGCGGCACTCTGCAGAACTAGGAATAAGTCAAAGCACTGTGCAGCAAATCTTACACAAAGGCCTAGCCTTTCACCCATACAAAAGTATGACTGTCAAACAACTGAATTTGTGGGATTACCAACAATGTTTGCTTTTTGTCAAACAATGCTAGAGATGTTTGAAGAAAATGAGTATTTGGCCTTAACAATGAGTGATGAAACCCATTTTCATCTCAGTGGGATAGTTAACAAGCAAAATTGTCAGTACAGGGTCTCAGACGATCCTCATGGATTACATCAGTGACCACTCAGTCAGTCAGTTGAGTGCCATATGTGATACATGCTTGGGCGATCATGTCTCGAAAGAGACATGACTGACTGGGCAGAAGATTATCCCGCAGTAGGTTGCCATTGCTTTCTGCAGTAGACTGGTTGCCGACCAAGGCTATAGAACCCAATCTGTTCTGATATTTAACCCATAACTGGAAGGAAGAGATGGATTAATACCTTTCCCAAGGGTATTTGCACTTAAGTAAATACAATGGATTCAGCTGGAATTCGAACTTAGCACCACGGTTTCTCGTTCCGAGCTGATATCCACTATACCACAATGCACATCCACTACACAGCCCAAAAGTTACTGTTTGGTGTGGTATTGGGAAGTGCAGGATTTTTGGACCTTTCTTTTTTGAAGAAGGAGGAGCAACAGCAATGTTTACTTTGGACCGCTATGTTCAAATGTTTGAAAACTGTTTACTTCCTGAGCTTTACAGACAAGGAATCAATAGGGCATCAGTGTAGTTTCAACAAGATAGAGCCACTGCTCATACAGTGAGAGCGTCCATGGCTGCTATTCAAACTGCATACCCTAATCGTGTGATTTCATGCTTTGGAGATCTCCTGTGGCCTTCGCACTCACCTGATCTTTCCATGTGCGATTTTTATTTGTGGGGTGTTTTGAAATCACACGTCTATGAAGGAAAACCCTGCACGCTTGGAGAATTGAAGACTGTAATATGTGAAAATATCTTAGTAATCGGTGTAGAAACTTTGGTAAGAGTAGAGGCTAACTTTAGAGAACGGCTTCAAATTTGTGCTCGTGAAAGTCGCCATCATTTGTCAGACATAATATTTTGTCATTGTTTATATATGTACAGTGCTGTGTAAAAGTATGAGGACAAGAACTATTTTATTTTTATGAGGTATCAAAAAGTTTAAAATCACATCTGTCCTAACACTTTTGCACACTACTGGTAGTGTGCAAAAGTATTCGGACAGGGGTGATTTTCTGAAAAACCTCACTGAAATTCAAATACAGGGTGAAAAGCCAAGTAAATTGCTAATAAATGTTGATTATTTAAAACTAGGTGTAAAAGAAATGTATTAAAAAGAAATTATATTTAATTTTTCCTATTTTCTATTAAACAAGTTATTTTGAAATCACTCATTATTCTGTTATCCTTGGATATGACTGACTTCTTTCTTATTCCACCCCCTCTCAAATTGATAAATCTAATGTTACTTTGCAAGACACACTTTGGGAACAAATACAATCTGCTTGGTAGGAGATACCATTAGATACTGAAGAAGCTTGTGATGTCAATGCCTGACAGAATAAAGGCTGTGATCAAAGCAAAAGGGTATTATACTAAATACTAAATTTATTTTGTAACAAGTATTTTTTTTTATGTTAAAGCATTTGTTGAGTAAATCAGATAAAATTACTTTTATTAAATTGTTTATTTTTGTCAATATGCCTCATAAAAGATAAAATAGTTCTTGTCCCAATACTTTTGCACAGTAATGTATATATATATTATTTTCAGACATTGCATATAAAATCAGAATGTAAATAGTGTAGGATATATATACATATATATACATATATTCTCAGAAATAGTCAGAACATACATGCAAAAAGTAAATAATGTTCACTTTATTTGCATCATTTACATTTTGACTATTGTCCTCATCTCTGTTTTAATTATGTTGTTAAAAAATGAAAGAAAAAGCATCAGATTGTTTTATATATATATATATATATATATATATATATATATATAAGAAAAAAATTAGGCAGACACATTATTTCATGGCAAATCGGAAGTATAGGCCTATTTCAGGTGAACCATCATCAGCTTCCATCTTTATTGTACAGAAGATTTTGCATAAATTCATGTTCCATATATATATATATATGGAAATTTCATAAACAGTAGCTATTTAAATCTTTATGTTCTCTGGTTATTGTGTTGAGCACTCTTGGTTGTTACAGGATTGAATACTTTTGAGTGATGGCATATTTACATCCTGTAAAATCATTACACATTATGAAATCTGTCTTTCTCTGCTGTGCACCGATAGCTTGGTAGGTAGATCTCTGACTGGTAATAAATCAATTGGGTTTCAATCCGGCTTCAAGTAAACAATTAATCTAACTGCACTGATGAGCTGTGATACAGTAAAACAGGCCTGTCTGCAGATGATATATTTATAAATCATGTGAATGATTTAAAAACTATTTTCAAGTTGTTCTCTGACAGACTTGTCATAAATGTTACTGATGTGAATTAAAGCCAGTAAAACTTTTTTAGCAAACAAAATATACTTTGGTTTAAGTTTAAACCTTGTTCTTTTTCAATCAGACAGAGTGATCTGAAGCATTTTTCTCTTACAAACACAGGAAGTTAGATATAAAACTGATTGCTGATAATGTGGAAATACCTTTGAAGTAGTTCGCTTTGCTCTTTGGGGATAATTACTTCATGACAACTCAATTTCAACTTAAATTTCTTGCCAGATATGGGAACATTTCTTTAGCTTCTTTTTTTTCAATAACCTTCTCTTAAAGTCAGAATGTGTATGGGAAAAGGAAACGTTTTCAGAAATTGAAAAAAAAAGAAGAATGTAAAGAAAGAGAATAAGAGAGACAGATGAATGAATGCATTCTGTAAGATATCCTCTAACTGGATCAACTTAATAAATTCACTTTAGCAGACTTCAGATGAGCCGGGAAAAGAAAGATGAAGTTAAAATAGAGTTTCACTAATGCAGTCAGTCAAAGAATTGTTGGAAATAGAACTAGAAAAAGAAATCATACAGGCCTGATTTGGCTACACTTACACTGGTCACCGGTCGTTTTTTGTAAATAACAGAAAATTTGTCTGATTTACAATATTTTGTGTACCAATAATCTCTGGCTGAAGATATTCTTCTTTTATATAATTTTTTATGTGCGTTGTGGTACAGTGGATATTGGCTTAGAACGAGAAATCGGGGAGCCAAGTTCCAATTCCAGTTGAATTCATTGCATTCACTTACGTGCAAATACCCTTGGGAAATCTATTCCTTCCAGTTATGAGTTAAATAACAGGACAGATTGGGTTCTATAGCCTTGACTGGCAGCCAGTCTACCACAGAAAGCAATGGCAACTTACTGCAGGATAATCTTCTGCCCAGTCAGTCATGTTTTACGTATGGCACTTAACTGACTGATTTGGAATTCTCAATACCTGTTATATTGCAGACACCAAAATCATAAGTACATTGTATACCTCCTCTTTTTTGTTAAAATTATCCCCATGTACATCAAAAAGAGTTAATAGCAATAGTAATGCTAATAGTAGCCGTTTCCTTATAAGCAAACATTTGGCCTTCAGGTAGAAAAACTTTTGGTTGAAATTTATAAAATCTTACTTATGAAACAATTTTCCAGGAAAATCTATCTATCTATCTATCTATCTATCTATCTATCTATCACAGTCTCTTGATTATCTATCTCTTGAAATTTAAAAAATCTTACTTGAAAAACAATTTTCCAGGAAATTAGGATTCTCAGTTTTAGTAGTTGTCAATAATTATTCCAGTATTGAAGAGGCATTTCCTTCCTAACCTTTTATTCAAAATAGTGTTGAATATCAACATTTTGATTATACCATTATATTTGAGTTACATGTGATATCTATTTCAAGTGTTGCTGTTGTTGAAAGGCCTCAAGTGATATTGTTCCTGTTATTTGATACAGTTCCTTGTTTATGGTTCTGTAACACCAGTCCACAATAAGAGTTGACTAATCCGATAATAAAGCCCACAAATACTTGATGAATCATAATTATTAAGTTAATAAATGAATAGGCTCCTTGCAAGTTATATAACTGAAAGATACTCATGGAAATTCCCTATTTCATCAACAAATATTTCAGTTTAACAGCTTTAATAAAATATAACAATCATAAATATGAATTCAGGCCATTATTTAAAGAAGTAAGAGGGTACAAATGAAAAGGTTTAAAACTGATATTTTTTCTTGTTTCACTGAAGCAAATGGTAAACACATAAGAACATTATTACCTCTTCTATTTTTTTTCCTTATTTTTTCTTTCATGTTTCTTGTTGAAATGAAACAACATATGTTTTTCCATCTTTCCACTCAATTAAAATGGAATAGTCCATTATTTATGAGGTATTAGCAGGTCATAACATACATGCTAATTAAGGAACATCAGAACAGTTAGAATTATAAATGCTAATACAGAATGCTTTCTGTCTTTCCCCATTTGCCCGTTCACCCATATGTCACAAGAGAAGCTAAAAAGAACGCTTAGTTGTAATAATAAAAGCTAACACTATTTTTTTCCCTTTCTCTTTTTTCTTGTCTTTTCTTTCTTTCTTTTTCACTGAACCAAAACAGTATTTCTTATATGTCTTTTATGTTTTTCCTCACAATCATTATTACAATAGTCAATTATTTATATGGTATTGGCAGAGTGTAATGCACATGCTCACTAAGGATTATGGAAAAACAATGTCAATATCAATAACAACAACAACAACAACAACAATAATAATAATAATTCCCCAATATCCTTCAATAATTGTAGCAAAACAGAAGGGCTTAACTGTAATGATAATATCTATTTCTTTTTCACCTCTTTTCTCTTGTTCTTGCTTTCATAATTTATTTATTTTTCTTTCTTTCTTTCTTTCTTTCTTTCTTTCTTTTTCACTGAAACCAAATAGTATTTCTAATATGTCTTTGCTGTCTTTCCTCACAATCAAAATGGAATAGTCCATTATTTACAAGGCAGGCCATAATATCCATACTAAGGAAGAAACAGAATTATAATACCAATATGTCACAAGAGAAACCAAGGAGAAAGGCTTAACTACAATAGTATGTTAACACTCTCTTTATCTTCTCTCTTTTTCTCTTGTTATTTACTTCTTTCTTTATTTTTTCTTTCTCACTGAAACCAAACAACATTTCTGATATGACCTTTCTGTCTTTGTGTGCATTATTTATGAGATATTGGCAAGGTGGGTACCTCAGTGTGGTGTAATGGTTAGCAAGCTCTTCTTGCTAGAATCATTATAACTGAGTAGTAAGTTTGATCCTCACTGGGTACCTCCTACTTTTGGTCATGTGTCACATCTAAGCTATGCTTATAAAATCACTTTCCTCAAAGTTTGGGAGTTAGTCGAAGGGCTAACAACCCTGCCCCATAAAAAACAGTTTGTTAGGAAAACAGCAAAAATGCTGCCCTACACGTGTAATGGAAAAGTTTATTTTTTATTATTGGTAAGGTATGATGTAAGTGATGACTAAGTAACACTGAAACAACCAGAATTATAATATGGTAATAAAGAAAAAAATTCATCTTTCTCCATTTTACTTATTTCACCAATATATCACAGGAGAAGCCAAAGAGAAATGCTTAACTGTAATAATATGGGCCAACACTCTCTTTTTCACCTTCTTTCCTTTAAGCACATGGCGGATATCATGGACGAAGCATTTGGGCAATGACAAGGTGTTGGAAAAAATGAAAACGAAAATGAAATTAATACTGAGCATCAGGAAGAGACAACTGAAGTTCCTAGTACATGCAATGAGGAAGGAGAGCTTGGAGAACATGATACTCACAGGCCAGATAGAGGGAAAAGGAGACAGAGGAAAGCAGTGGATAACATATTTGAAAGGCTTGATCAGGTGGATGACAGAACGGGGGTTGCGTGGTGTCACAGGAAAAAAAGAGCCACCAGGAATAGAGAGACATGGAAAGCCATGATTGCCTATGTCTTGAAAGGACAAGGCACAAAGAAGAAGAAGAATTCCCATTAAAGAACATTAACTGTACTTCTCTCCTCTCTTTGGTCATGGGTACGACAGTAAACTGCATTCGGCAGCAAGGCCTCTGATTAGGAGGTTGTGAGGAGCATGGAACCACCTCTTAATTGCTGTTGTTCTCAGGTTCACCCTGACCTGGGGTGGTAACACCTGTTAGAGTCCCAGCTATGGGCAAATAGTTAACCCCTAAACTGGGGTGAAAACACTATGAATATATAAAAATACACTTTCATAGAAATATATATGTGAAAATAGACTTTATAAAAAAAATATACATTTTTGAAAGAAAAAAATTTTATTGCCATAATACATTCTTGAAAAAAGAAAATTATTACTAGCATTAGATTTTTGATATCTTCATTTTTCTAAAATACAAAAAAATGAAATTGTTTTCATTATAATCTTATTAAATCAACCTTCTCATTATAACTGAACATTAAAAAAATACCTTAAAATACCAATTTTTTTTGGCATTAAATAACCTACAATAATATGCCATTAAACAAAACTCAAACTCAAAAATCTCCTCTCTTCTCACCTCTCTCCCCTCATATTTCTATTATTTATTGATCTGATGGATTTCATCACTTAGACATTATTTTTATTGGATACCCATATTTGAGTAGATGCTTTCTTTATAATAAAGTATTAATGGATTTTATTTCTTAATCTTATATATATTTTTTATTAGTTTTAATTGAAACATTATTTTTGTGGATATCTATATTTGAATAGATGCTTCCTTTATAATAAAGTATTAATGGATTTTATTTTTTAATGTTATATATATTTTTATTAGTTTTAATTGAAACATTATTTTTAGTGGATACCCATATTTGAGTAGATGCTTTGTTTATTCATTAAACAATATATTTGTTTATTTTCATCTACCAGCCTGAAAGTTACAGAAATCTTTTTTCTGAGGACCTTAGATGTTATGCCAGAATTCATTATCGGAGGCCACAATTTGAACAATATAAAGTATGCAGATGATACAGTGCTGAGAGCAGACATGAAAAGGAAACTACAAGACCTCCTGCAGAAGGTAGCTGAAGAGAGTTACAAGAAAGGACTACAAATAAACTGCAAAAAAACTGAATGCATGATTATCAGCGAAAAGAGCAGCCCAAAATGCCAAATACAGGTGGGGGATACAAAAATCAAGTGTTTGAACAGAAGACAGAAAGTGCTACACAGAGATCCAAAGGTGAATTGGAATGGACACATTCCAGAAGCTGAGTAGAGTATTAAGAGACAGAAAAGTTTTGCTAGAAACAAAGAAAAGAGTACTGGATTGCTATTTGATATCTGTTCTTCAATATGGTAGTGAATACTGGACAATATCATCAAAAATGAAGGAAAAATTTGAAGCAACTGAAATGTTGTTCTACAGAAGGATGCTGTGGGTATCATGGATCAAGCGTGTGAGCAATGATGAGGTTTTGGAAAGGATGAAAATGAAAAGGAAATTAATACTGAGCATCAGGAAAAGACAGGTAAAATTTCTAGGACATGCAATGAGGAAGGAAGGCTTGAAGAACCTGATACTAACAGGCCAGATAGAGGGAAAACAAGAGAGGGGAAAGCAGCAGATAACATATTTGAAGGGCCTGAGCCGGTGGATGACAGAACGGAGGTTGTGTGGTATAACAGGAGAAAGTGTGCTAAGAGCCACCAGGGATAGGGAGACATGGAAAGCCATGATCGCCTACGTCCTGAAAGGAAAAGGCACATAGAAGAAGAAGAAGTAGCATTCATCAGCTCCAGCATGGTTCAAAGCCTGCATTCTTTAAGTCGGAGAGATTGTTGTTAGATCCAACTTTGCTTTCTTCTCCTTCTTCTGCCATTCTATTTTCATTTAGAATTATCCACTTGGCAATAAATTCTAAAAATAGTATGAAATACATCATTTCTTTTAAAAAACTGGAGTGGCCTAATAATTATGGCTGGTAGTGTATATATCACTAACATAAAAAATCTCTTTGAGAACAGTGGATGTTTGTTATTTCTTTTTTTCAGACATTCTATTCTATTCTTATATTAAGGTTTATCATGGATATAATAATGCTCATAATGGGAAAAGGTAAATAGAATATATTACTTCTTGTGTAGCACCCCATTACCACTTTAAAAAAAAGTTATACTTGGAAACAGAACTTATTTTTTTAAATTGTTTTATTGGAAATGGCAGAGTAAAAAAAAGTGGAAATTGCTTTTTCATTCTCTTCTGCAAATATAAATTTCACTATAAACTTATTTTTTCAAAGAAGAGTAAATAAAACTAGACTAGACAAATGTCCTATTTTTTAATCTTTTTTTGCTGTCATTGCTCTCAACCCAATTTTCTGTTGGCAGTTGAAGAAAGAACAGCTTAACCAAATAAAAAAGCAGAATTAAGTAAATTTCTAAACAGAACTTTGGCAAATCAGAAGTATGAAGTTAATGCAAAGCATGTACATTTTACTGAGTATTCTTTAATTTATATAATCTGAATTCTACACAGCTGGATTACAACAGAGATATTTTATATCAATAAATATTAATTTCTGTTTTCTAAACAACAAATTCTATGCTTACAGCACCTTCCACTTCATTATGATGAAATAAAAGAAACTGTAGTAAGAATAACAACCATATTTCATGGAAATATTTTTTAAAGGTTTTATATTAAGTAAAAAAACTCTTTCATTCTAAATGAATACTTTTAGTGAGGAAATTAGAGGTATAAAATATCACTGTTTCCTTTTGCCTGACCTGTTGCTTAATTAAAAATCAGCCAATATTTAGTGTTGATAAATAACATTTCCCATCTGATAAAAAATCTTTACATCACATAGGATTATGAAAGTGAATTTGTTGATTTTAAAATTGAAGGTTTATCTACCAACATATTTTCTGTGATTTCTATGAGTTATCAAAGATCTACATGTAGTTTATCTACATATGATCTTTGCTCTGTTTACGAGGCTTAGCTTATACTGATTGCTTTCTCTGCAGGGGAGTTGGACATCTTCACAAAAATGTTCACTTTTTGGTATGATACCTGTAGACTCAAGTTTAGGCCAGACAAATATTAACTTTTCACTCAAAAATAAACCTGATCAGTGTTTACTTTAACCTCAAGTATAAAGCAGACCAACATTTAACTTTTTCTCAAGTATAAACCTGACCAACTTTTATTTTTTAACTCAAGTACAAACCTACCCAATGTTTAGCTTTTTCTTAAGTATAACTCTGGCCAATTTTTGCCAATTGACTGAAGTATAAACCAAGCCAATGTTTATCTTCATCTCAAATATAAACGTGGTCAAGGCTTATCTTTTGTCTCAAATATAAACCTGACCAATGTTTACATTTCCTCTCAACTAAGACCCTGTTCAAGATTTACTGTTAGACTTAAGTTTAAAGTGGTCAATATTTAGTTTTGGTTCAAACATCAGCTTTATGAAAATTTACCTCTTGACTCATATATGAACCAGACCAACATTTATCTTTTAACTCAAGATATCAACCTAAAATGCTAAAAAAAAAGGTTAGTGAGACATTATGTCTATAAGTCCCAAAAATTC
Organism: Ascarosepion bandense; assembly: GCA_037127315.1. Taxonomy (NCBI): domain Eukaryota; kingdom Metazoa; phylum Mollusca; class Cephalopoda; order Sepiida; family Sepiidae; genus Ascarosepion; species Ascarosepion bandense. Next base: position 1,743,021 of record JBBBDQ010000949.1, on the reverse strand, counting down.
ATACACTGATATCAACAACGACACATTGCCTAGTGTATTTGACCCAAAGAGTTGTGAGTTCAATCTGTAGTTATAGCAAAACTAAATTTAGAAAGTTGAGTTAAAGGGATATCTCTCATACTAAGACATCTGGAAGAGGCCTGACCTGAAAATAACATCTGAAACATCATGAATATGACAACATAGATAAAGACAACAGTCTGAAAATTTTAAATTGTGTGCATAGGCATATATATGTAAATATATATATATATAGGGTGACTGTAAAGTTTGGATACACCTTTACACCCTCTATTTCATCATACTTCAAAATACATAGTCAAGGATTGTCAAAGATGAGCAAGACCAGGTTTCCTAATCCAATTAGACATTCAGTCTGTTTCTTATTAATGTAACATCCTAATAATTTTATTTATCTATCTATCTATCTATCTATCTATCTATCTATCTATCTATCTATCTATCTATCTCAGTTAATTATCCCAGTTAATTATTTCTCTTTTGGTCTTCATTTTGTTTTTTTATTTCTGGCTATCTATTTAACAAGGGGAAGTGTAGTTACTGAAATTTTATCTTTTACTTTAAAATAGTACAAAGATATCTCATATATATATATATATATATATATATATATATATATATATATATGAATAAAAGAAAGCAACAAGAGGAAAACTGTATTTAGTTTTAGCTGACTCATTTTGAATTCTATCAAGACAAAACAAAATTAATTTATTTGAAACAAAGCATCCATAACAAAAACAAAAAGTTGTTGCATTATTTACACTGTTTGAACTGTTGTCTTCATCTTTGTTGCTATGTTTATGATGTTTCAGTCATCATATGCTTCAGCCTTCTTCTGGTGCTAGGAATTTCTTGCAACAGCCAAAACATCATAATCATGGCAATAAAGATGAGGACTACAGTTCAAACAGTGTAAATAATGTAAATCCTACTTCATCTCAGAAGTATAGACAAATACAAAAAGTTGTTGATTGCTTGATCCAGAAGGATGCTTGTAAGATCACTAAACAAGTTATTAAAGGAAAATAAAAAGAAAGGACTAACCAACAATCTTAAGAAGTCATAATACATGGCTGACAACAAGAAAAAACCTAAACAGATGCAGACAACAAATTGGGGCTTTCATGATACAAGTACAGAAATTTATATAAATACAAGTTATGAAATTTATGGCATGTATTTTGACAGAAGATGGCAAATGCCATACTGAAATCTGGAAGCACATTGGAACAAACTTGTGTTTCAAAAGCAAGGGAAATTATATAGAAACAATAAGATATCACTAAAAACAAAGGAAAGAGTCCTCAATTGTTATGTAACATCAGTCCTCCTATATGGCATTGAATACTGAACAATTTCCTCTCAGATAACCTGAAATGGATAGTGGAAGAAAACAGGTTGCCTGCTTGCTCATATAAATAGATGACAGAATGTTGAGTGGAAGGGAGGGTAAATAATGCAAACATTCCTAAGGCTTCTACAGAATTATTCTGGAGTCAAGCTTTGTGTCAGTTCTACACAACTTATAAAATATAATTCTATTTGAATTTAACTTGGAATATTGAGAAGTATATGCCAGGATGTAGCCAACAAAATCTTGTCTAATATATTGCCAACACCAAGTTCTTGATAATGACTGGGACAAAAACAGTTAATCCACAATTTATATATTACGTTATTAAACAACATTATTAAAAAATGACAAAAATACAATTGAAATTAAGCAGACAGACTTTTTCTACTGATATAACAATACCTCTTTAAGTGAATTTTTGTTATATATATATATATATATATATATATATACACACACACTATAGCCATAATTATTAAGCTACCCCAGTGTTTAAAAAATAATGATGTATTTCATACTAATTTTTTAGTATCTATTGCCAAGTGATGATTGTAAATGATAATAGAATGATTCTTGTGTTAATACTGCATAATAATATGTGCATCAAATGAATTTATAAATATTTAATGATTACCTATATTGCAGTTTCATCAATGAAAGAATGAAGAAAACTTAGGGTGATTCGAACGAGTTCATTTTTGCGTCCTTGCCTTGTAAAATTTTGCAATAATAACAAAGCAAACATTTTATTTTTACTTAGAATTATCCACTTGGTAATATATACTAAAAATAGTATAAAATACATAATTTCTTTAAAAAAACTGGGTTGACCTAATAATTATGGCCTGTAGTATATATATATATATATATATATATATATATATATATATATATATCTTTTTAATAGATATGTTATTTGTCTACCATATTGTATACCAGATTGCTAGAAAAAAATCTTGTTATATTTTATTTTTTAATTGTTATATGGCATACAAAATGTTGTCTGCCATTTGAAAATATGCAGTTCTTAATAATGACTGAGACAGTTGAAAGTACTCAAACAGAAGCAGTTAATCCACAATTTGAATGTACAACATTATACAAAAATGAGAAAAAATGCTATAAAAGTTAAGCAGACAGACTTTGTCTGCTGAATTTAATAAAACCTGTTTGAATGAATTCTTGTTTCTCAGGTAAACTATATATATATATATATATATATATATATATTGAGTGAGAGAGAGAGAGAGTGAGAGAGAAAGTAAAGGAGAGAGAGAAAGAGATGTTATTTGACCATTAGGAAAAGTAATCAGTTGCCTGTTATTATAAAATACAGAAAGAAAAATGTAATATTTTAATAAATTGTTCCAGGATAGATTTTGTTTTTGTTTTATTAAAATATATTTTCCATTATTGTCTGTCTGCAAAAATTTTGTTCTAATTTCAATTATTCTTATTTCACATAGGAATTAATGAAGCAAATGATGATGCTAGAAGCTTCTTTTGCTCTCCACAAAAATGCTTAAAAAAACTGAGATGTTCTCAGAGAAGTTCACATCTCACATCTATTCAAGTATATTAAATTTTGTTTACTTTTTAAATCCTTTTGAAACACAATAATAAATAATGCCTAAGCCTACTAACATTTAGTAATATTTATTTTTAAAATAATTTCTATTCACACTTAGAGAGTCTTGGAAAATCAGATATGACCAATCGTATGTAGAAAAAAACAGTTCAAATAATAATGAAGATTACTGGAAAATGAAAGAATTAAAATGAGCAGGATGTTAGTCATTTAAGTGCCATACATGATACATGCTTTGGCGATCATGTCTTGAAAGAGACATGAATAACCGAGCAAAATTTTTTTCCACAGTTGGCTGACATTACTTTCTGTGTTAGGCTGGTTGCCAACCAAAGCTGTAGAACCCAACATGTTCTATTATTTAACCCATAGCTGGAGGAAAGACGTGGATTAATAACATTTTCAAGGATATTTGTGCTATCCACTGCATCACAAACCCAAAATAGTGATGCCAACAAGAGGAGAAATATGGGTTAAATACATGTAACAAAATATTACATTATTCACTTATAACAGTAATATTTTCCTTATATTTATATAGGTTGTTATGGATTCCGCGTGAGGAACCACACAAAATAATGAACATTAAAACAGATAAAAAGATAAAAAATAGAAAAATAGGTTATATTAAATGTAAAGATACAAACTGGAATGCAGGTTAGTAATCCAGGAATACAATTAGTAACAAATATATATACAAGTCTTTGAAGTGAAGCCAAGGTGGAATTAGTATATCCGCGTAATACTATTCTGGCTGAGTGGAGCTCAGAGCTGCTATTATCACTGTTGATGCAGTATTCTCTGTGTAACTTCGGTATCTCTCAGTAACTTACAGATCAGTTCCGGTACTCTTCGATAACTAATGGATCTCATTATGACAGGAGTATATGTATACTCAGTTGAGTCCATTATCATAGAAAATGGGAGATCCCACAACATAGGTATTATTTTACAACACTAAATTTTGAGCAAATGTGTCAAATTTATATAAAATTATATAACATATACATGAAGTAAAAAAATTCATATAGATGAAGTAAAAAATTCAACACCATACACAAAGCAAAATAGAAAGAAATCGAATAATTGTAGAACACCCTTTGTTAATACAAAAGCTTCCATTCAACATTAAATTCAAATAATCATCTGCTCTTATGTTAGACCACTTATCAAGGCAGATCTTTTTCAGTTCATTCCAGTTACAAGTCTTATCCTGGTGCAAATATAGGCCATAACTAGAGGCCTATTTCAAAATGTTTGAATTTCAAAACTTTGGAAGAGAAAAATTGGAAGCAAGCAACATTTTTAATAAATGACTTTTCATTAATTTTGTTGTATAATTGCATCTATTTTATATCTTTAATGTGAAATAAACTAAAATTCAATATGTATTTCAATACGTCTTAGAAAAGCACAAATTACTTATAAATAATAAATCAGTGTATTATTTGTTATGAAAGAGAAACATTAAATTAAATTATGGCAAATCATGACATTTTAAAATAAATTTCTGTGTAAAAGCAGAATTTAGGAATAGAATTGTTAGATTTATTAAAAATTAAAAATAAATCATTATTATTCAAATTAACTTTCTTCTGAGAGTCTTTGCAACATTTTAAAAAGAAAGACTAACCATCATCATCATCATCATTGTATATGTGCTGTGTCCCTTCAGAATGTGAGCAATCATGTCCCTCCACTTCTCCATATCCATTGGAACTCTTCATATTCTTTCTCCTGTTATTCTACTCAATCCTCACTCCACCATCCATCTGCTCAAGTCCATCAGGTGTGTCATGCATCATTTCCCTTTTCCCTCGCTTCCTCTATCCATCCTGTGAGCATCAGATTCTCCAAGCCCTCCTTCCTCATTATATGTCCCAAAAATTTCAGCTGTCTTCTCCTGATAGTGAGTATCAGTTTTCTTTTTGTGTTCATCCTCTCCAAAACGTCATAATTTCTTTTATGCTTTGTTGATGGTATCCTCAGTATCCTTCTTTAGAACCAAATTAGATTTTGAAGAAAGCCACCATGACTATTGGAAAGAATGATTCAGACACCTCCTCCTTCTTCTTTATATGCCATGTCCCTTCAGGACATAGGTGATCATTGACTTCCATTTGCCCCTTTCCCTTGTTGCTCTTAACATTTTTTCCTTTTGGCATCTCTCTCAAATCCAGCTGCCATCCATTTTCTTAAGACCATCAAATATGTCTTGTGCTGCTTTCCCTTATTTCTCTTTCTATCTATCTGACCTGTGATAGATTCTCCAAACCCTCCTTCCTCATTTACATGTCCCAGGAACCTCATCTGTCTCTTCCTGATGTTAAGTATAAGTTATCATCTGGTTTGCATCCTCTCCAACACCTTGTCATAGCTCATATGTTCAGTCTATGGTATTTTCAGCATCTTTCATATAAAGCAGACTTTCATATAAAGCAGACCACCATTTCTGCTGCCTCAAGCCTCTCCTTCATCCTTGAAGAGATCATCTAACATTCAGTCGTACAGAAGGATAGATATTACATCGCAGTTCAGCACTCTTGTTTTTGTTTCTAATGAGATTTTCCTGTCTCTCACGAAACTTGTTAGATTTTGAAATATGTCCTTGGCCATATTTTGCTGAAAGATTTTAAGAATTTCAATCAAAATCAGGACTGACTTCTTGTTCAGTGAATGACAGAAATTCCTTGTAAGGAAATGGCTAATTTTACTATTAACATCACTTACTTTTTTTGAAAAGGCATGAGCCTAAATTTTCTTGTTTTAACTTGTATCTTCTAAACTTAGTAAACCATGGTAAACATGAAAAAGGTTACACACTTTTAATTCTTTATAATCCATGAGAAATCTAGCATAAGCTAAAATTCCCCTAAAGAAGATTGCACTCCAATAAGTCAGCATAAATTATTTTTACAAGCCTTTGGGGTAGAGAGTCATTTACTTTTATGAGTGTTCTTAAAACAAAATCAATATGAAAAGCACTTTATCAATGCCTATAACTGTACCTGTTGTATGAGGCTGCTAAACTTTACAAATATCTCAAGGGAATTCACAATACCTACATTACCATTTGCTTTTTTTGTTGCTTGCAATTTTAAATGAAATTTGAATGAAAAGGCTTATCTTTTTTCCAACATGGCATCAGGTCAGTGTTTTGAAAAGAGAATGTACAAAACACTGTATTTTTCGTTTTTCATCCAAAATTTATTTTCCGAATTAGTTTTTCTTTTGTCCCCAAGAATATATGCAAATCAAACACTGGTCTATTGTCGAAAGTGGTGAAAACCAGAAATGTTAAACATAAATTAATTCAAAAACTAAATAAAAATGGAAAGCTACAAAGCACCCTGCTGGCTTCAAGCTTATTCACAATCGTTGTTTGCTATAAAAATGAATTTAATTTAAAATACCTCATTGCAAATATATGACCCAATATGTAAATATTACTTACTATATAAATATGTGAAGTATCACAATTCAACGAATATATAAGTATGCATCTATCTATCTATCTATCTATCTATCTATCTATCTATCTATCTCATCTCATCTATTTCTATCTATCTATCTATCTATCTATCTACTTACCTAACTCTCTCACTCTCTCTCTCTCTCTCTCTCTCTCTCTCTATATATATATATATATATATATATAAATTTAGTGTATCAAAGCAGCAGATAATTTTCTAAACATATACTGTTAAATATAACAGACAATGAGTGCCTATGATGTTTAATCATGAGCTGTTCTAAACATTGTATTTTGGCTTTAATTACAGGTGAAAATAATGACAAAAATTGTCCAACATTTCGATATTTTTTTTTATTATGCTGGTTCTAAGCTTTCGGATCACATGAGCCATCTTCAGAGAAGTTATAGGGATGATAACATAAAGATATCCACCATCAAAGACAATTTTATCATGTGTTGCATTCCTTAATATTGGACCAAATTTTCATGTTGCACAGAAACCAAATTCAATGTTTAAACAAGTGAAGCTTTATACCAAAAAATACTTAAACTCAAACAAAACAACCATATTACTACACAGGTAAGCATAAAAATCCTAATAATATTATCAACACACACACACACACACATATATATATATATATATATGTATAGTCATCCGCAGACAGATCTGTTTCACTGTATCAAAGCTCATCAGTATAGTTAGACAGCCAATTGCTTTTTACCCAGTATAAAAACCCGACTAAATTGGCATCGGTCAGCGATTCTGCCTCTGAGCTACGGGCGCTTGGTAGGAGGTAGACTTTTTTAGCATATTGATTGTTTAATTACTTAGTTTTTGGTTATAATAAAATTAGACCAGTACATAGTTGTATTAAAATGTGTTCAATACAATTATAATGGAGGAATTTTGAATATTCTTCATTTGTAAACCAGTTATTACAAATAGTTATTGCAAATCACCTGAAGACACCTAGGTCGTGTAATAACTTGTCTACAAATGAATAATATATATATATATAGATACATACATATATATATATATATATATATATATATATATATGTCAGCCAAGGAAAAACTCAACACGTGTGACCTGATGATTGCACTTAGCATGAAACAGTCTGTCACCCCGGAGTGTTGATAGGAGTAGATGGAAATCATTTATTGAAAGTTGGAAAGAGTAGCTGAGGCTGTTAGTAACCATTTTCAGCATTAAGAAAAAGGCATTGAATGCATGTTGCTGTTGTATTTGAACGGAGTATAAAGTGTAGTTTTAGTGCCGGTCATACTTTTGTCTTCTCCTAAGAGGGTGGGGGTTCTTTGATCTGGAAATGAATAGAAAACATTTGCAGGAAGTGGAGTTAGTAATAAATAAGATAGAAGTTTACCTATTTTAAATGTTGATAGTCAAAGATGGCTGCTAAATTACTTGGAACGTAATGTTTACAATACTCTCACAAACATCAAATCTCGTGATACAATAATGTTTATAATATTAAATAGATTAATTCCTTTAAAACTCGGTTATATAAAAAATAATTATATAAAAAATTGCTGTTTAAAAATTAATAAAAAATTCCGTCAAAAAATCTATTTTCTTTTGTTTTGCGTAAACGTGATTTGATGTTTTGTGTGACATTGTAAACAACATTGCATTTGTTTTTGTTTCAAAATTATGGGGGAAAATATTTACATTTTTTGTTGAATAAATGAATTTAACATGAAAATAAAAATTATTTTTTTTTACTGAAATTAGAAATCTATAAACTATTATGCTCTCAGTTCAGAAATTTTCAAAGAATATTTAAAAATGTAGACATTTAATTTTAGAGGAAAAAGTTACATTAATGCCACACAAATTACTGACAGTTGATTTCCTGCATGAAATATTTAGCAAAAAAATATTCACATTTTTTTTGTTTTTCGAAGAATATTTAAAAATGTAGACATTTAATTTTAGAGGAAAAAGTTACATTAATGCCACACAAATTACAGACTGTTGATTTCCTGCATGAAATATTTAGCAAAAAAATATTCACATTTTTTTTGTTTTTCAAAGAATATTTAAAAATGTAGACATTTAATTTTAGAGGAAAAAGTTACATTAATGCCACACAAATTACTGACAGTTGATTTCCTGCATGAAATATTTAGCAAAAAAATATTCACATTTTTTTTGTTTTTCGAAGAATATTTAAAAATGTAGACATTTAATTTTAGAGGAAAAAGTTACATTAATGCCACACAAATTACAGACTGTTGATTTCCTGCATGAAATATTTAGCAAAAAAATATTCACATTTTTTTTGTTTTTCAAAGAATATTTAAAAATGTAGACATTTAATTTTAGTGAAAAAAGTTACATTAATGCCATACGAATTACAGACAGTTGATTTCCTGCATGAAATATTTAGCAAAAAAGATTATTCACATTTTTTTGTTGAATTTTACATATGTCGGAATAAAAATTAAATATAAAGGCTCATTTTTTTTTAATAAAAAATATTTTAGTCACATTTGACATGTGTGATTTGATTTCTTTGACGTAATATAGCAACCATCTTAGATCTTAGATGTTTTACGGAGCAAATGTAAACAATCAGCTCCATTGGCCAAAAAGGTAAAAATTGCTGAACTTAAACTCAAAAAGTATGTGTTGACCTGGCTTCCCTGTAGATATATGTCCCTAGAAAGTTTGAATAGCATAGCTTAAAAAATGTAGGCATGCATAGGGAACATTCACACACAGACTCACAGATTGCCTTTTATATATATATATATATATATATATATATATATATACAGGGTGATTGAAAATTTTTGTAAGTGTTTTATAGTGCTTATAATTTACTTATCATCTATATTAGTTATACATTTTACAAGGATATAAGATTATTAGCTTCATTTTTTATTTACAATTTGAAATGGGCACCAGATTTTGCGACCAGCATCTTGAGATATCCACGAACTGCATAAACTGATTTCACAAGGAGCTCTTGTAGTGTGGAAAACATAATTTCTTGTAGTCACATTTTAATTTCTTCCAAAGTCTTTTGGTATCATATACTTGCTCCTTTAACCAACTATAAAGAAAGAAGTCACAGGGTCTTAAGTTAGAACTCCTGGCTGGCCACACATTCATAAAACAGAGAGTTACTTTTTAATTGCCTTGTATATATATATATATATGTGCAACACTGATGGAAGAAGGGTATAGACTACAAGGGGGACTATGTTAAAAATGAGCCTCATTTCATCTCAATTAATGAAAGTATCTGGTCAGTCTAGGAATTGTTCACCAACCCTCACATATTAATAATTTCCCCACAAGTAAAGTGATGAAAAGCACTCGGTTACAATAGGTTACTGAGAGTGAAAAAAACATCAAGGACAGTGAAAGTAAAGGTTTTAAGCAAGCAGATGATGATAGTTGACATTACATTTAAGTTGAATATGGTAGTTGACAGCATGTTGTGGTGCAGTTGGTATCCACTTGGAACAAGAAATTGGAGAGCCAAGTTCAATTTCCAGTTGAATTTGTTGCAATCGCTTACACATAAATACCCTTGGAAAAATTATTAATCCATTACTTCTCCCTCCAGCTATGGGTTAAATAACATGACAGATAAGATTCTATAACCTTGGTTGGCAACAAGTCTACTGCAGAAAGTAATCACAACCTATTGCAAGAAAAATCTTCTGCCCAGTCAGTCTTGTCTCTTTTGAAACATGATTGCCACTTGACTGAATTGACAGAAAAGCAAAAATCTGGAAGAACATTTCTAGAGATGTAAATGAAGAAATCATTAGCTTAGAATTTATGGTCAGATTCTCCAAACTCTCCTTCCTCTATACATGTTGCAGAAACTTCAGCTGTTTTTTCCTAATGTTAAGTTTAAGTTTTTAATTTCTATTCTCTCCAAAACCTTGTCATTGCTCACTTGTTTGATCCTTGGTATCTTTATCATTACATAACAATCCAGTACTCTCTTCTTTGTTTCCAGCAAAATTTTCTTGTCTCTCAATACTCTGATCAGCATCTGGAATGCATCTAGTCGTCTTCTTCTGTGTGCCCTGTCTCTTTAGGACGTAGACAATCATGGTTCTCCATGTCTCCCTATCCATTGTGGCTCTTACTATGTTTGCTCCTGTTACACCTCGCAACCCCTGTTTCGTCATTCACCTGATCAGGCCCTGTAAATACGTTATCCGCTGCCTTCCTCTGTCTCTTTTTCCTTCTATCTGGCCAGTCAGTATCAGGTTCTCCAAGCCCTTCTTCCTTATTGCATGTTCCAGGAACTTTAGTTGTCTCTTCCTGATGCTCAGTATTAATTTCCTTTTTGTTGCCATTCTTTCCAACACCTCATCATTGCTTGCATGCTCAGTCCACAATATCCGCAGCATCCTTCTGCAGAACCACATTTCTGCTGCTTTCATTTTTGTCGTCATTTTCGATGATATTGTCTAGCATTCACTGCTGTATTGAAGAACTGACATCACATAGCAATCCTGGTGGCCGTGATCGTTTAGTGGTTAGGACCCCATGTTGTGGCTGTGGTAACCCAGGTTTGAATCCTGTTCATGGTAAGTTATGATGCATCTAGTAGTATACTTAAAATTGTGAAGCTGAGATGTAAATGAACAAAGATCATCAGAATAATTACCGTGAAAATATTTATAGAAAAGGCTAAGGGAAGATGTGTTACAGCAATGGGAGAGTGTCACAACTCAAGACACCACGTTAGGACTGATATATACAGAGAGAATTAGTGTGGAAATAAAAATCAACAATACTGAGCAATCTTCCTCCTTACATATATATATATATATATATATATATATATACATGGAGTTTTGTGGGTCTCTCGTTCAGCTGTGCACCACACATAATAATCAAGGGAATTGCGGTCTGGGGAGTCAGTTGGCCAAATGTAAGGGGTGGTGCAGTCGCAGAAATTGTCTGACAGCCATGACTAGTTTCTCCTACTTATGTGTCATGGTGCACAATCCTGTTGCCAGACATAGGTCTTCCAGCAGTCACCAACTTCACCCAGGGCGGCATTATCTTCTCGAGACACTTGAGGTAGGCCTCTGTGTTGAGTATGAGTTCCTGTTAAAAGATAGAGACATAGCATCACCATTATTTGTGATTACTTTGAACACCATGATGTTGACTGAATATATCATTCAGCTCTTTCCAAGTTGTCTACACTGTCCACGGATTGATACCCAAGCATTATGATATGCTTATGTTGGATTTTCCAGAGTGAATTCCAAGCAGTTCAGCATGCTGTTTTCAAATTTATGGTGGGTTGAATTGCATTATGGTGCTTTTTTTCTTTTACAGACAGTGCCCAACTGGTCCTACTATACTGTACTGTCAAGAAAATCAAAGACACTCAGAGCACAAACACAAAATGAAAAATATAAAATGTCGTCAATTTACCTATTGACCCCTGTATATAAGCAAATTTGCATTTAACACCCTTCATCACCAAACTGCCTGAAACTTACACTTTCCTCTTCACTTTCTAACTTAGCTCATTTTTTATACATTCTCTTGTAGGAATTACATTTTTTTTCAGTTGAACTGCTTTCCCATGTCTCTTTTTCCCTCTATCTGACCTGTGAGTACCAGATTCTTCAAGCCTTCCTTCTTCATTACATGTCCCAGGAATTTAAGCTGTCTTTTCCTGGTGCTCAGTATTAATTTACTTTTTGTTTCCATCCTTTCAAAAAAAATTATCATTGCTCACATGCTCAATTCCATGATATCTGCAGCATTCTTATGTAGAACCACATTACAGTTGCTTCAATTTTTTCTTTCATCTTTCATCTTTGATGATATTGTCCATCATTCACTACCATCTGAATTTATGTATACCAAGAAAATAAACCTATTATCATTACATCACCAGCACTAGCAGCCTAAACCCCTGATATAAGGCAAAATGGATCCATAGTTTTATGCTGTTTAAACCAAATTGTGGTCATAACATACAAATTTTGCAGAAATTGAAACTCATGTGACTAAACAACATTTTTACAATCTTCTGTTGTACAATTTACGTGATCCTTAACAAATTACATTCTTAGATTCTTCTTATCTGACAGTAGTATTATCTGGAATAGTTCTTTACTGCTGTAGCCCATCTTTTCAAGGTTGGATGCATTGTATATTGACATGTTGTTCTGTAGACCACTGCTATAAAGAATATTTATGCTCTTGTTGCCTTTCTGTCATCTTGAAATGACAGGTTCAAGACGATAGAAAGGCAAAACTACAGTAAAAAGTGTGAGGCCACCCTGCATTTCTTGAAAAACACTTTAAATGAGTTATCTGTGTATTTTTTAAATTAAAAGATAAAATTTCAATACTTATCATGTACTTGCTTTTAATTTATTAATCTTTCTCCAGGCTTCATCTTCTACTAAAAAACTTCAAATTCATCTGCCTACAAAACATTTTTCTAAATTATCAATATTTTGTATTAGAAACATTATATTTTGTTTCAACCATTAAACCCCTCTATAGAATTTTTGAGCTTACCAAAAGGGCTAAAGATCTGATTCAAGTGAAGGGAATCACGAAAAAAAGAATATTATCATTCAGTGCATCTGCTTAATGCATAATTGGAAAAAAAAAATACCTCTCAACATGACAATGATCCAAAAGACTCTTCTAAATTATGTCAAAATTACTCCAATTTAAAAAAGTTACAAAATTTAAAAATTATTATTTGGCCATCTCAATCTCCTGAACGTTTTCCGATGAATTAGTATGGAATGAATTGGATAGGAGATATACAAGAGAATACCCAAGAAGTGAGAGTGAGTGTTTTCAGTGCTTGAAGAATGCATGAGATAGTCTGCCATTTATGTTTTTCAAGAATTGTTGAAAAAATATACCCAGAATCTGTAGAACACTAATTAAATCAAGTGTTGGTTTTATTGATGAGAGCAAAACATGATGGTGTTGTATGATAATTTTTATAGTTAAGTGCTCATTTTTGTCAAACTAAAAGTAAATAAAGTTACAGTTACTCTTTTTGTCTTTTTTTTTTTTTAAATGAATTTATCACAAGAAAGCCAATAAAGTTATTAGAACACAAGGGGTTACTGGGTGTGGGAGAATTAAAAAACAGAAACGGAAAACAGAAAGAAGTAAGACCAAAAATATGTAATAAGAAAGACAGAGAAAGTGAGTGACATTGTATTTAAATTTTTTAAGATTAAAGTCCTGGAAAACATGGATCAGGAAGAGAGTTCCACAATGAAGAAGTACAAGAAAAAAAAAATAAAAAACTGTTAGCATAGAACTTACAGTTACATCTAACCAACTAAGTTTTTATTAGTACTAAAAAATACAAACATATCTCATTTGAAGGTTCTTTTTAAAGAAATACATATGGCTCCTAAACCTTTTGCTTGTAGTGTAGATATTTTTCCCTGCTCTCTTTCATCATTACCACTGACCTATTTTATTTCTGACCATTCTCTGCTAACCTGAGAGATGGTTATATGTAAAAATCCTAGTACACTGGCAGTTTTAAAAGTACTTACATCTGTGTAGCACCACCATCCATGCTACATAAAAATTAAACTCAACTTTGTTTTGACATGTAAATTAATCTTTTAAAATTTTGCAAAATGAATTTGAGTTATTGATTTTTATATTATTTGCATTAAAATTTCAAATAGACTATAGGATGTGGATTATTCTAATATATTTCCCAAATATATCAATACTGCTCCCTAATGATCAAGAACTTATTTTTAGATAATTTCTTAATATACATGATTCTGTGTTCTTCTTTCAGGACATAACCTTTGTATCCCTAAGCAATCTTTGTCCTTTGGTTCTCCTTACCAGTCACTATTTACTGCATGCTTTCAATATGTCTTGTGAGTGTCATACTCTCCAAGCTTCACATTAAACTGTTTATCTGTTGTTATATCTGTTTCTCTTAACTTCAGTATGTTTTCTAGATATCAAATTTTTTAAACCCTAGTTTCTCATTATGTGTCTTCTAAAAACTTAGCCATCTCTTTGTGATTTTAAGTGTAAGGATGCAGAAGGCAATTCTGTCCCTTTCATAGAGGTAAATCACATAAGTCACATGATATCACTTCATCCTGTTAGGGGAGTGGTCAGTCATTCAACTTTCTTTCAAGCTGACAAATGAAGTCAGTGTTTTTTTAGCCTGGGCTTCTCCCAGCAGCTTTTAAGCAAATGACACTATTTTCTTCAGCAGCTTACAAGTAAATGACACCATTTTCTTTTAATAATATATATTCCTCAGATATAGAAAGAACCTCAATCTTGCTTGCTTCAATTTGAGAAAACCCAATACATACTATTTCCTGTTCAGGAAATATGTTGTTGCCTGGTAGACGAATCCAGATGACTTAAATATTATGTCCTAAACATGGTTTTTTCAGAAACACAGAAGAATATCCATATTATACATAAGACCCTATCTTTTCCTTTTCCAAGTACATGGTTTTGCTGTGTAGATATATAATATATTATTCACTGCATTACACTTTTGTATATATCTACATATAATTTTGTGTAGAATGCAGCATTATAAAACTATCTCTGAGAGCAAAGCATGTTTGTCATTCCTTTTCTTTTCAGCTATTACATCCTGTGTGTGAATTATGGAGTTATTGTATCACAGATATAATAATGCCTATAATGAGGAAAATGAAAATGTGAGAATAAATCTTTGTCTATTTATTGCTCCTGTGACATAAAAGTGTTCTTTTTCTTTCCCGTTTTTCAAAATTTCCTTGTTGCTCCTGTATTTTGCTCATTTTTCTGTGAATTTTATTTTAAATCTATAGACTCTGGGTGTTCCTTAACCTTGTCTGCCAAAACTCTCAATTAATGGCATTCTAAGACATCACTCAATAAATCCTGGGCCTGACATATCGATGACACCACTAATAAAAAATCCATATGATTTTTATGAAGTACTAATCTTCAAATAGAACGTGCCAAAATTTGGGTCCAATTGGATTATTAGTTTACAAATTACAGTTATATATGTGAAGCTACTGTTGCAAATTTCTAAAACAATAGAAAAATCTAAATTTCATGTGTTGATAAAGCAGCATTGCTTTCTGATGGGAAAAATACTGTTCAAGCAAAATAATGGCTTGATATGTGTTATTTGAAATCTTCTCCATCAGACACAATGGTTAAAAGGTGGTATGCTGACTTTAGAAGCAGTTGTACAGACACAAATAATGCTGAATGCTCAGGTCACCCAAAACCAGCAGATGTCCCGGAAAACACCATAAATTTTAGCCAATCATAAATTGAAGTTGTGTGAGATGGTAGAGGAGTTGAACATTTCAAAAGGCAGTGCACTGACCATTTTGCATGAACATTTGTCAATAAGAAAGCTGTGTTCAATGTGGGTGCTGTATTTGCTCACAGGTGATCAAAAACAATGTTTGGATGATTCAAAGCAATGTTTGCAACTGTTTCAAAGCAACAAGAAGTTTTTGCCTAAATATGTGACAATGTATGAAACAGATCCACCACTTTACTCTGGAGTCAGATAAGCAGTCAGCTGAGTGGGCAGCAGTAGGTGAAAGCTGTCCAAAGCAACCAAAAACTCATGCATCAGTAGGCAAGGTTTTAGCCTCTGTATTTTGGGATGCACAAGGTAATTTGTGCATTGATTATTTGGAGAAAGAAAGAACAAACAATAGCGAATATTATATAGCATTACTGACGTGTTTTAAGGAAGAAATTATCAAAAGATAGCCTCAAATGAAGAAGAAAATAGTGATCTTTCAGCAAAACAATGCATCATGTCACAAGTTGATTGCAACAATGGCAAAACTACATGGATTTCACTTCAAATTGTTTTGCATCCACTGTATTCTCCAAATTTAGCCCCCAGCATCAACTGGCTGTTTACAGACCTCAAAAGAGTGTTCTAGGGAAAGAGATTTGGTTCTAATGAAGAAGTGATATCGGAAACTGAGGCGTATTTTGAGGCCAAAGACATATTGTTCTATAAAAATGCATCAAACTGTTAGAGAAGTGTTGGAATCAGTGTATCACCCTAGAAGGATACTATGTTGATGAACAAAGTCGAATTTTGCCTAAAAGTTGTTGTTTTATTAGTTAGGCCCGGGATTTATTGAGTGATGTGTTATTCCGCACTATAAAAGAACAGGCATGATATTATTTTCTTTTTTTTTTTTGGTAAAAACATTGCAAAATAATGAAAGCATGCAATGCAACTCATGACTTTGATTACAAAAACAAATAAGACCAGACGTCTCAGCATATCAATGTGCAGTTGTTGGCAAGCCATTGATTGTGAGTTTAATAAGATTTTTGCCACCATCTCCAGAGTTTCTACAGAATGGTCTGAAAAAGAAAAAAATCCAGTCAGCTGCAATTCCGTAGACAAAATTTGTTTTTTTCTAATCATTTCATGCCAAGCAAAGTGCAACTGTCTCTAGTGTACAGGGTGTTACAGTGAGAGAAAGAAACAGGGTACAGAGATAAATGATTAAAGATGGATGGGATTCAAGGAGATAGAAAATGGCAATTGATGTTGCTTTTAAACTTTTGAAGATTGTAGTTATTGGCGAAGTAAGTTAACAGAATGGTGTTCCACAGGTGAAAATTGTGAGAAAAGAAACTTTTAGAGTAGAAGACACAGTTAGATTTAACTATTTCAGTGGTAAAAGGGTGAGACCTAGATGCCAATCTGGTAGTATGAAATTCATGTGGTCAGGCAATTGCCATGAACATCTTTGTAGAAAAGACAGAGGGAAGCCATATCATGTAAGTGAGGAAGTGACTGAAATTGAGATGCCAAGACATTTACTAATGTATGGATATTAAAAGAAAAAGAAAGCTGTAAAGGGCCATGAATATGTATGGCAAATCCAAGTTTACATATATTAAAACAAAAAAGAAGCAGTGTTCAGCTGTGAATTGATGTGGAAATGCACATCTGACAGATATTAAAAGAAAATTTAAGCTGCAGAGAGCTATCATGATGTATGGCAATGCACAATTTACAGATAATAAAAGAAAAAAGAAATTGTGGAGAGCCATGAACAGATAGGGCAGCAATCATTTTACAGATATTAAAACAAAAACGTTATGTTGCAGATATAGTTATGAACAGGTATGACAATGCAGAGTTTATTGATTTTAAAAGAAAAAAGAAACTGTGGAGAAACATGAACAAACATGGCAATGCACAAATTTTAAGTGAACCTATTTCCTTTGGTATTTTTCCCAAGAAAAGTTATGGCATTTTACAAATATTAATGAAATGAAAACTGCAGAGGGTCATGATCACCAACTCTGAAGGAACATGGCATTAAAATAAGAAAAATGACCACATAAAAAATAAAGTCTTAGTTCTTCTGTCAGTTTGAAGTGCTTACAATGATAAACGGTCATTTTGCTGCCAAAGTGATAAAATTGCATTGCAAGAGCTTAGGAAAGGTTTTTTTCCTTTAAAAACATTTTTCATTCAACTGAATACCTCTTGGGACCAATGTATAAGGTGGTAGCATTTTCTTTCCTTTCCAATAAAAAAGATAACAGGACGACAGTAATATATTGGCTGGTGTTTCATAGAAGTTAAATTCTCAAAAACTTTATCTCTTTTAAATTCTTTTTTCAAAGACAAGTGGTCACTTGATATCACTTATGATGATTAATATCCTTCTTCTGATTGAAAATATTTAATTTTTAAAGAAATCTTGATGGATGTTGGAAGTGATAGTTTTATGTTGAATGGAGATTCTTTAAATAGAAAAGTGTCAGTCAGTCAGTTAAATGCCATTCGTGAAACACGCTTGGGCAATCATCTCTCGAAACAGACATGACTGACTGGGCAGAAGATTATCCCGCAGTAGGTTGCCATTGCTTTCTGCGGTAGACTGGTTGCCAACCAAGGCTATAGAACCCAATCTGTCCTGTTATTTAACTCATAACTGGAAGGAAGAGATGGATTAATACCTTTCCCAAGGGTATTTGCGCATAAGTGAATGCAATGAATTCAACTGGAATTTGAACTCGGCACCTCAATTTCTCTTTCCGAGTCGATATCCACTGCACCACAACACACATAGAAAAGTGTACAATGTCTAATTGCAGGAAATTATTTAAGGAGCAAAACTATGTCTCTGTACAAAAGAATTCTTGTAAATATTCTTTGTTCTTCATATTTTTCAGAACTGGGTAAACATAGACTTTGAAAATTCTCTTTCTTCTAAGACAATACTTTTCATCAACACTATTCTTTATCCACACTTTTTAAATGATTTGTTGTGTTCTGTGAACACAATCGATGATGTTTACCATATGGAAACATTCAGAGTCACCTGATTGCTTTTATTTATATTTCTTTTAAATTTTGTGATGCAAATTAAAGGTATTTTTTTTATTTCAATTGATAAAATTTTCTACAAATTTATGAACAGACAAATGTTTGTATTTCTTTTTTATTTTGAGTTTAAAACATAGAAGTCATGATTTAATCTTACTGTCCATAACAATGCACGTGCTTGAGATTTCTTTTTACATGTGTGGGAGTTCTTTTTTTTTTTGTTTCAAACAAGAGATGAGTTTGAAAAGATTTGAGATGCAGTATAAAAAACTGTTTTGTGGAAAAAATTCTGATTCAATAATTTTCTTGTTTTATTTGTAATTCATATAAAATCTAAAAACTAAAATCATATCTAAACAATATCAACATGTATAACAAAACAAACATGATTTTTTAAAAATAAACTTATGAAGGATAATATTAAATAACACTAAAATAAATTTTAAAAAACATTTATTTTTTTTAGTGTTTTTAGAAACAATGTCAAATATTTACTGAATTAAAGGTGCTTCTGTTGGGTTTGAGAAAATTATTTTATTTCCTGAAAATAAAATTTGAGCCAATTTAATATGAGGGCTTCAACTGATTCCAATATTCATTGATTTTGACTTTTATAAAATACTTTCTTTAAGCAAGAGCCATAAGCTAGAAAAGTGACAATATAAACTTTTTAGGTTTATACTTTTATATATAATAATAAGGTTGAACTTTGTGATAAAAAAATTAAAATTAGATAGAAGCATCAGATGCTTAAAATATACAAATTCAGCATATTTACATATTAAACTTACTATTATAAACTTACTATTATTAAATTAGATGTTTTTTATTATTTTGTTAATAGTATTTGTAATATTTTTTATTGTTTTATTAATTATATAAACAATATTTGCAATTTATTTGTTATGTTCAAATGATATATTATTTGTTGTATATTTGGTAAATATTTTGTTTCATTCCATTAAGATTTAATAAATTAACTTAGACAAATATAGAAAGTTTTATAAATTTGTTTTTCAAATATCTGGTTCAAGTTGTAAGTAGAAGGAAAAAAAATTATATTTTTAATTTCTCAAGCTGAAACTACAAAAAAAAAAAAGAAAATTTATAATTTTATTTGCTGAACAACAAAGTACAATGAAAATAAAATGTTATTTTATTATTTGTTCCCTGTTTAGGTTGTGGTTTCTGTCTTTCTCTTTTCCAATCTTTTCACTTTCCCTTATTTTTTTTTCAATTGGAGTAGATAGACTGAACTATCGCCCCGTTCACAGTCCATCCACATCGATTGAACAGGTGTAGAGGCTCATCCCTTGTTACCTGTTTAGGATGTGGTTTCCGGCTTTCTCTTTTCCAATCTTTTCACTCTTACGTAGCCCCCTGCACACCAGTGGCCTTACCGCCTTGCCCGGGGTGATATGATTAAAAAAAAAAATTGTTAGGGTTAAAGAAAATACAAGGAAAATAAAATATTATACCTTTATTTGCTTAGACTGAAAGTATAAGGAAAAAAATTATACTTTTGATTTAACTTACATTTTGTAGAAGGAAAATAAAATGTTATGCATTTATTTATTTAAGTTGAAAGTACAAAGAAAAAAACATCATATTTTATTTGCACATACTGAAAGTACAAGGAAAATAAAATTTATACTTTTATTTGCACAGGCTGAAAGTACAAGGAAAATAAAAATTTATACTTTTATTTGCACAGGCTGAAAGTACAAGGAAAATAAAAATTTATACTTTTATTTTCTCAGGTGGAAAGTACAAGTAAAATAAAATGATATACTTTTATTTTTTTGAGTGGAAAATCCAAGGAAAATAATATCATATACTTTTATCTGATGAGGCTGCAAGTACAAGGAAAATAAAATGTTATACTTTTATTTGCTCAAGTTAAAAGTACAATAAAAAATTACACTTTTAACTGTACAGGTTTAAACTCCAAGGAAAATAAAATAGTATACTTTTATTTGCTCAAGTTGAAAGAACAAGGAAAATAAAATTTATATTTTTTTATTTGTACAGGCTGAAAGTACAAAGAAAAAACATTTTGTACTTTTATTTGGTCAAGCAGAAAGTTTAAGGAAAATAAAATGTTTAATTTTATTTGCTAAAAGTAGAAGAAAAATAAAATATTATACTTTTATTTGCTCAAGTTGAAAGCAGAAGGGAAAATATACTTTTAATTGTAAAGTGTAATGAGAATAAAATGCTATACTTTTATTTACTTAAATTGAAAATCTAAAGAAAATAAAAGATTATACGTTTTTACACAAGCTGAAAGTACAAGTAAAATAAAATAGTATACTTTTATTTGTACAAGCTTAAACTACAAGGAAATTAAGATGGTATACTTTTATTTATTTAAAATGAAAGTACAAGGAAAAGAAAAATTTATACCTTTATTTGTGCAGGATGAAAGTAAAAGAAAAATAAAATTTTATATTTAATTTGCTTAGGCTGAAAGTACAGGTAAAATAAAATTTTATACTTTATTTACTCAAGTGGAAAGTACACAGAAAATAAAATTGTTGTGGGATCGCCCCTTTTTGTATACAAGAATGGATTCGCCTGATGTGTACATATAATCTTGCCTATACCGAGTACAGTAGTTGCAAGCAGTTATAGAGTTGTAAAGCAGTTGCTTAGTTGGTCAGTAAGTTGGTGCAGAGTTAGTTGTAGTTGTTTGGATATAGACTCATTACCCGGACATACTATTTCACTTCAGGACTGTATAAACTCTATAATTGGCTAATCCGTGGTCCAGTTTGTATATCTTGTTCAATATAACTTACAGTTTCTATCTCCATATCTGTTTTTGTTATTTATAATTTTGTGTGGTTTCTCACTTGGAATCCACAACAGAAATGTCATACTTTTATTTGCTCAGACTGAAATACAAGGAAAATAAAATGTTAAACTTTATTTGCTCAGGCTGAATGTACATGGAAAATAAAATTGTATTACTTTTATCAGTTCATGCTACAAGGTACAGAAAAATATTTCTTTTTAATTTTATTTGTTCAGGCTGAAATTACATGAAAGATAGAAGTTTATCAATTTTTGTAGCAGGTGAATGCCTAAGTAACAGAAATGTTTATACTTTTATTTGTTTAAGTACCAGGAAAATAAATTATATTCAAGTACAATGCAAAATTGGAGTTTTAAAAAAAATGCAAGTAAGTTTTAGCAAAGAGAATGAGGAAAGGAGTAAGATAACCTATCAATGATTAAGATTTCAGGAAGTCTCTGATAAAAAATTTTATAAACTTGTATATAGACTCCTCTGCAAATTTATTGAATAAAAATGAATAATGTCTTCCTAGGTTCTTTCAAACTTTCTCTGATCACATAAGCATAATCATTTAGGTTTGTTTTTCTCTTCCTGCTACATTTTCATTTACATTTTGGACTGATGAATCCAGTTTGCTTCTTTGCCTTGATGACATAACTTACAGTAGAAAGGTTGACACCAACAATATCTGCAATCTCTCTGTAAGGCTCACCAGTGTGTTCATGCAGCATTACAATTTTTGTACACTTCCTGGGAATAACGTTTATCACAGACAATGGCTGTAGGACAACTAATCAACAGTTGATACAATAGTGCCTGAGCATGATAAAAATCTGATGTAATCACAGATGATGCAATATTTTTTAAAGCTAAAAAAATGTTATCATATACCCAGAAAATAGATTCATATTACCACACACCACTGCAAATGACATATTTATTATTTTATCTATTCTAAAGGTTGTCATGGCAACAGTGGTTTTGTTAATTTGTTTCTTATTTGTTTGGATTAAATTATTTGTTTTTATTATTATTTATTTATTCTTTTCAGTTTTTGATTTTGAAGGAGCATAGCAAAACCTTGTTTTTGTGTCTGCATTTTGAGATTTCAGATCATTTATTTAGTAGTTTATTTTGACCTGGGAATATACTGATAGCTACTTTTTCCTCCAAACAAAGTCTGCAGGTTTTGGATTGTTTGTTCTAGGCTGATATTATTTTTCATATTTTCCATGATATTTTTAGTGTGATTTGGGTTTTGTTTTTAATTTCCCAGATATACTTAGAAAGCATTGTGCTGTTTACATATTTACTATTTGTAAAGGATATTTTGTGTGTGAAGTTTCTTTGTTTTCAGGGTTCTTCTGTAAAGCCTATGTATTTTTAACTAATTATCTGGTGATTTTAACATCGCTTGGTATATTACGTGGTTTTGTAAATAACTATCTTTTAAGGAACATTCATTCCTTATTATTCAGTTACACAAGGGTTTCATTTGTTTGGGGTTTTTGTTGATAGTTTTTTCTGTTTTGCTTTTTTATTAGTTGTGCAATGTTCTCAGTGCTATTGTAGCTACTTTTTACAGTGTTTTTTGTGGAATATTTTGTGGAAAGTGCTTGATTCCAAGGAGTGTTTATGCAAGAGTTTGAAGAATATTTTTCCAATGTTTGTTTTTACTTTTTTACTATTTGGTGGGTTTAACCATATGATATTTCTCTTCCTGTTTGCATTTTTTGTGCACTGTAGTGAGTCTGTGAATGCTGCTGAAAATCCACTGTCCTTTAGGACTGCTTCATAGTCTTTCTTAGCTTTGTTAAATATGGTTTGATTGGAAGTGTTTTTGAAAAGCCTGCATTCAATTAATTTTGGTATCTGCCTGATTAGAGGGCAGGTGATTGTAAGAAGTGTGTATATACAGTAGTTTATGGGTTTTTTTCTATATATGGTTTATATGTACTTTTTTGGGATTGAAGATAATATCTAGAAAATCTACTTTGTTTAGGTTAGTTTTTACGTCTATGTCAGATCCATTATTTCTTAAAATCTTTATAATTGTTTTTCTAGTTTTGTCAGTGTGTTGTTTGTCAGAGTTTCTTAAGAGTACAAGATCATTGTCCCTGCAGAATGCTGTATCATTTCTATCATTTTACCTACTTCATGTAGTAAATATATGCCTATGATTTCACAGGTCTCTGCACCATCAAAGCTTCCCATTGTAGTGTCAAATATCACTTCTTTCTTTATCTTTGTGTCTTCATTGTTGAATAATAGAGATTTACGGGAGTGTTTAATGATATTTATTTTGTTTGTTTTTATTTTCATTTGTTCCTGGGCTTAGAGAAATAAAATTATAAACAAAAAAGTAGCTAAGACATCCACACTCTGGAAACCTACTGTACTGCTCATTGATAGGTGGATACAATTTGCAAACTATATCCTACAATTACATGACAGACTAAACTAAACTGGATACCTTAGGGCTGCAAGGGGTTATTCTAAAATGACATGGCACAGTACAATTAAATAAGAATTGAATAAAAGAAACACAAAAAATTGTTTTAACCTTGATAGCAATCTGATGCTTGAATGAAACAGTTTTCTACAAATTAATTATAACATATACAGATTTCACTACATTGCTATAGAACTTGATTAGATAAGATTTGTTAATTGTACCCTTCACTGCTCTCAGCTCGTCAAAAACTTATTCAGTGACTGAGCAGGTGAGATTTACATGCAAGCATTCAGCCATTTTATTGGCTTGTTCTTTTCTCACAAATGAAAAGGTCTTAATCAAGATGACTGGCAATAGGACAGAGTGTTTCCAACATAAAATGAAGAAAAATGGAAATGTATGCAAAACAACATTAGTGTAAAAGAAATGCTGTTTTAGCTAGAATTTGAATCTTGTTTTCCTATTCACTTCTTCATACTATTAACCATTAGTTTTTCCACCTGAATCCATCTTGCACATATACAAATCAACCATCCATCCATGCATAGAATACTACTGTTATATATGGTCAGGCACCCCTACTGTTCATGTCAGTATTCTCGACAGGCTTCAAAAGAAAATTTGTAATGTGATAGGTCCCAACTTGGTAGCTCGTCACCAGCCACTTTCTCACAAGTGGGATGTGGATTCTTTCTGTCTATTCTACAAATATTTTCATGGCTTCTACTCCGATGAACTTAAGTCGCTGGTGCCCCTGCTACAAGAATTTACTCATTCAACCAGACTGGCAACAAGGCCCCACCCATTTACAGTTAGATCAACCAAATGCAGCTGATAATTCTACTCAAGCAGCTTCATTTCTTGCACTTCCCGCTTGTGGAACTCCCTTCCATATATTTGCTTTCCTGATGATGACTACAACCTCCAGAAATTTAAATGCAATCTTAATACCCATCTCTTATCCAATTGACTCCAGTTCTTTCTACATCATCTTGTATATCTTATTCTTTTCTTTCTCTCTGTCTTTGTAACTGTTTTCACACCTGTGTTCCCATCCTTCTCTTGCCCTTTCTCTGACACCCCATGAAACTGGTTGGTCTTTCTCTTAACTCTCCTCCTGTCTAAACTTTTATACTTATGTAGCCCTCTGCACATCAGTGGCAGTACCAACTTGCTTGGGATGATACGATAAAAAAAAAATTCACATTTTAACAAAGAACTAGTAATTATAGGATACAAATCTTGTATCATCCAACAGTAAACTGAATGCAAAAATTAAAATTTCACACCTGCAAAAATGGATCAGAAAACATTTGGAAAAACTCAAACCAAAGTAAAAATTCACAATCAAATGTGAAATTTATTTCCTAAGCAATGAAGGGAAGCGATTTGTAGAACTCAGAGAAAAGTTAGTGATCCAGTGTGAATAACCATCAGTGTGAAAAGGTGAATCAGTTTAAAGGAAGGAAGGTCAGAATCAGTTAGTCAGATGGGAGCATAGAGATACTCTAAAATGTAACAAAGGAAACTTCAAGCCAATCCAGATGTAAAGGTTGGATCATGCATTTGTTCTTCCTCTCCTTCTAATATTCCTTTCTTAGTCTTCACTCACTAGTGGTCAAAGACACAACAACAACAAGATACTTCAACTGACTCCTAAACTCTAAAGTCTGATAAGTACAGGTTCCTTTATGTTGGGATGCCCGCGCCTATTCGGCTATAATGGACTATTCCATTACTATGTAAAGTAATGTTGGCATCTACGTAGAAGAAGTCAGTCGTAGACTTCTGGTGACGACCTGGAAGTACCCATTGCTCATACTACGTCTTACGACGGTTGAGACGATTAACCTTTGTTACGATTAACCTTTATTCTTGTATTGGATACTAATAACCTTTGTAAATAATATTTTCACGGAATACAACAATTAACCTATTCCTGTTGTTGAGTTATTTATTCTTACTCATGACATAACACTTTATTGCTTCACCTTCCTTTTCACTTTTTCACTGGCCATAAAAAGGAAAGGAACACAAACTTTATTAGCAACCTTTTAATCTTTCTACATACACACATTCTGCTACTATCAACCATAAGCTGGATTCATTTAACTCCTTACTACTATTTCTTTGGAACATTTAACTACATACATTTTTCTCTTTGAACATTTTCTTTTTACAAATTTGTTATTTTGTTTAGTTAATAAAATTTTACTTCAACATACAAAACAAAATATTTTATTCTTCCACATTCCAACATCCAACCTTCAACCTTCTGATATTTTAAATTGTGGGGACTTCAGTTGTGCTTGGCGCAAAACCAATTTGATAAACATAGCCGAGGCCCCTACATAATCTTCTTCTTCTTCTTTTATGTGGCATATCAGGATATTGATGATCATGGCAGTGTGAACCTGTCATTTTTAGCTCTTAACAATTTTTGCCTTTTTGTTATCTCAAACCCTGTTCCTCCATCTATTTACCAAATGGATAATGAGTTCTCATCTATTCCTCTTGCCTCCCATCTGTTCTGTGAGTATTAAATTTTTCAAGCCCTCTTTCTTCATTATCTGCCAAAAAAATTTCAACCAGATATTAATTAGAAGTGTCTTTTTTGTTTCAATTGTCTCTACAACTTCGTCATTGGTCACATATTTAGTTCATGATAATCCTGGCACCTTTCTTTTTTTGTTGCTTCAAGATTCTTCTTCATCTATCAGGAGTTTGTCCAACTTTCACTGCCACATAGGATAACAGATATTATGTAACTGTTCAGCACTCTTTTCTTTGTTTCTAATGAATTTTTTTTCTTAATTCTTTGAGTAATTATTTAACAAATTCTAACATTCCTGGAATCTGTATTCTTGTAGATAAGCCAAAACATTGACACTAGAAATAAAGTTAATTAAATCAATGCAAATATGGAACTGTTATAGATTTCAGTAAATGTAGCACAATAAAAAATAAAGAGAAACTATTTAAATTGAGCAAACATAGAATTTAGATTAAATGAGTGGTATCTATTTAAGAAAAGGAAAAATTTAATTGAAACAATTAAAAAAGTTAAAGAGATATAAATTATATTTTGCTAACCATACAAAGGGCAACATACAAGAAAAATCATTTCATTAAATGATAATTATCTTTGTAAAATTAAATGAAAATGCAGAAGGATGAGTCAAAAGTATAAAAAGAATGAGAACGACTAACAAGAAGAGAATATGTTGAGTTATAAACTATAGAAATGGTTTTTAAAGTCTTGCAATTTATAATAAAAGCAACAATTATTGTGACTAAGAGAGTGTGGATAATAATAACAGTAGTAATTATTTTGATAGTGACAAAGGGAAAATGATGGTAATTAGGATCAAAGAATAAGCAATAATGGATGATGTATCACATCTTGTTATAAATTTTTAAAAGGGAACTAACAAAGCAATAGAAATTACATGGTGTCCTTTAAAATGAAGAATCAAGTCCACACGCTCCATATGGAACTTTTAACTTTCTGCTTACAATCAAGCCACTAAAATACATCACTAAAATACTCAAGTTTACCAGGGCCTTTTTAGGCTTCCCCACATTGAAAATCAGACTCACTATATAAAAAAAAAAATCTGACCTATGCGACAAACATGCTAACAGGAAATCTTCAGGTATAGATATCTACTTCCATTATTAGAAGAATTTAACAACTTAAATAATTCATATCTAAGATGGGACTTCTGATGAAATTCATACTAAAAATCTCTTTCCACGGGATCTTTCTTTTTCATGTAGTTAGAAATTACTAAGCAACCAATAAAAATGTTTATTAGACTAATCTGAGTCTCTTATCTCTTCTATTATGGCTTTTATCTTCACTTTAATGCATGTCTTCTTGACCAATAATCCATGCCATTTTTAATGCAAATCTATATCTTCTTTAGTACTAATTCTTTGCATTTTTTACAATACAAATCCATACTTTTTAACATGTCATTTTTAACACAAATCCATATTTTCTTTGCTAGTAATCCATGTCATTTTTAACACAAATCCAAGTGGCTGGAAAACTCTGTCACCAACCTTGCTGGTGTCCACACCATTAATTTTTCCATCTCCCAATCCCTTACGCAAGTGGTGGACTTCCCCATTCATTTCTCCAATAGCCCGAATGGAAGGGACTTCGCTACTAAACCTCTGCTTCACTTCCATCCCAAATTCTTGCACCACCAGGCACTTCTGCCCTCTCGGAAATTCTCACCATGCCGTAGTTTCCGTCAACATCTTATTCCACTCCCCCACTACCCAAGAAACCCAGACCAGCAGAATATCCTACTGTTACCAAAGAGCAGACTGGGATTTGTTCCGTGACTTCCTCTGCAACGTCCCTTGGAACAATGTTTTTAGTCTTCCCGTCGAAGACTGTGAATCAAAGGTCTCCTACTGGGTTAAGGCTGGCATCGATGCTTTCATCCCTGCCAGGAAATTTTAGCTTAAATCCCATTTGTCTCCCTGGTCCTCGCCTGCTTGCTCGGTCGCCATTGCTCACCGGAATCACTTCTTCCGGCTTTATCATAGCCACGCGTCAGACCAAAACAGGCGCCTTTTTGCCTCAGCTCATAATAAGTATAAAAAGATACTGAACGAAGCTAAGATGGTGTTTGCTGCCAAAATGAAGCAACTCATAGCATCCTCTAAGTTCAGCACCAAAGACTACTGGTGCCTCTGTAAAAGCATGCTTAACAAGAGTAAGTCCTCAATACCACCACTAATCAATGAGCTTGAGGTCCTCACCTCCTCAGCGGACAAGGTTGAATTCTCGACCAATTCAAGTTTGGATTTGTCTGGAGTTTATACACCTGACTTCCCACCTAGAACTGAGGCTCAAATGAATGACATCCACATCACACCCTCACTGATTTCTAACATAATTTCAAAACTTGACACTCACAAAGTGAGTGGTGGGGACGGAATCCCAATCATAGTCTAGAAGAAATGTGTCCCTGAACTCTCCTCTGTCCTTTCTAAGCTCTACAACTTCGGCCTATCTTCTTCCTGCCTGTTGGAAGTCTTTTTCTGTGGTTCCTATATTTAAGAACACTGGAGAACCCTCGGACCCCGCAAATTACCACCCTATCAGCCTTCTTCTGATCTTTGGCAAAGTGTTCGAAGTCATTATCAACGCTGAGGTCATTCAGCATTTCACAGCCCACAGGCTCCTCTCGGATAAACAGTATGGCTTCCACTTCACCAGGTCTACTGCTGATATGCTAACGACCATCACTGAGAGCCTGGTATATATATACCAGGCTCTCAACAAGAATGGTGAAGCCCAAATCGTTGCCTTGGATATCTCTTGGAAACTGCAACACTACGGCATAACTGGACTTTTGTTGGACCTAATCCAGTCATTCCTCTCTAACCATACATTGAAGGTGGTATTAAATGGACATGCCTCCCAGAACTACCCTACAAATGCGGTTGTCCCTCAAGGCTCTATCCTAGGGCCTACGCTCTTTCTAATCTACATCAATGATCTCCCCGATGCCATAACATCCCAAGTAGGCATGTACGCCAATGACACCACAGTTTACCCTCACCTTGATCAAAAGTCTGGTGTTGGCGACAAGGCGAACCTCGCTGCCGAGCTTGAAAAGGACCTCCAATCTATGGTAGATTGGGGTAAGAAATGGCTCGTTAAATTCAATTCAAACGAAGCTGCTATCAATTAACCACCACAGACAACTGCACCTCATCCCCATTAGCATGGAACAGGATTACCTCCCAGAGAGTAAAACACTACACCTGCTTGGCCTGACACTCTCAGCGGACACTCTCAGCAAGTGATCCTTGTTTCTGACTGTTGAAAAAATGCATGAAACTGTAAGCCTCTTTGCTCTTTTTGGTAGTTTTCTATGACTTCTAATTCATTTTTTTACTGCTAATCAATATTCTCACACTAGTCCATTTTTTATTTACCATTGATCCACATCAAGTTTACTACTAATCCTTGATCTTACTTTAATAGATATCTTGTTTACAAGTAACTCAAAATTTTATTACTAATCTACATCTTTTTCACTACTAAGCCATTGTTCTACTTTAATCCACATAGAGGGAGGAAGACACTCCAGTAATATCTGGGAAAATTAAAATCAGTATCCAACCAAAGCAGACGCCCGTTTGACTTTTTCAATATGTCTTAACTATCTGGTATGTTGAATCCTGCATGCTTTTTTGTTTTTTAATTCTTGTCCTTAATTTTTGTTTAAATTTGCAAATTTTAGCCTTAATTTTCATTTGAATTTGTTTGAATTTTTTAATTATTGACATAGGTACTATTTTGCTATTGTAAATGATTTTGCCGTTCAAATTTCATTTCGATGTAAATGGTGAAAGTTTTTTTTATTAATATCGACTGTGAAAGAATTTCTAAGGGTATAGCACCAGTCATTCTGAACTCCCCCTCCTCACTCTCAGCCTGAGTGCTGAGGCATGCACTGTGGGCCATTCTCTGTCTGTCTGTCTGTCTCTCTCTCTCTCTCTCTCTCTCTCTGTCTGTCTGTCTCTCTCCTGATTTCAACTAGCCAAGATGGAGGAAGACACTCCAGTAATATCTGGGAAAATTAAAAAACGGTATTCAACCAAAGTGGACGCCCGTTTGACTTTTTCAGTATGTCTTAACTATCTGGTATGTGGATTCCTGAATGCTTTTTTGTTTTTTAATTCTTGTCCTTAATTTTTGTTTAAATTTGCAATTTTTAGCCTTAATTTTCGTTTGAATTTGTTTGAATTTTTTAATTATTGACATAGGTACTATTTTGCTATTGTAAATGATTTTGCCGTTCAAATTTCATTTCGAATTTAACTAAGTTAAAACTTTTTTTTTCTTTGTCAATTGGAGTAGATAGACTAAACTACTGTGCGGTTCACACTCCACCCTCGTCTATTGAACAGGTGAAGAGGCTCATCCCTTGTTCCCTTTTTAGGATGTGGTTTCCAGCTTTCTCTCTTCCAACCTTTTCACTATTTTCTTTTTTTCTTTTTTTTTTTAATTGGAGTAGATAGACTAAACTATCACCCGGTTCACACTCCACCCTTGTCTATTGAACAGGTGAAGAGGCTCATCCCTTGTTCCCTGTTTAGGATGTGGTTTCCAGCTTTCTCTCTTCCAACCTTTTCACTCTTTTCTTTTTTTCTTTTTCTTTGTCAATTGGAGTAGATAGACTAAACTACTGCGCGGTTCACACTCCACCCTCGTCTATTGAACAGGTGAAGAGTCTCATCCCTTGTTCCCTGTTTAGGATGTGGTTTCCAGCTTTCTCTCTTCTAACCTTTTCACTCTTTTCTTTTTTTCTTTTTTTGTTTAATTGGAGTAGATAGACTAAACTATCACCCGGTTCACACTCCACCCTCGTCTATTGAACAGGTGAAGAGGCTCATCCCTTGTTCCCTGTTTAGGATGTGGTTTCTGGCTTTCCCTTTCCCAATCTTTTCACTCTTATGTAGCCCCCTGCACATCAGTGGCGTTACCGCCTTGCTCGGGGTGATATGATTAAAAAAAGAAAATATTGTTTATTACTAATCTATGTTCTAGCGTTAATCTATATCTTATTTAATACAAATCTATATTCTCACTTCAATTCATGTTTTGTTTAATACTCATCCCGATTTTGGTTACTTCTAATCCATTTTTTCACTTTAATCTCTGCCTTTTTTGCTACTGATCCATGTTCTAACCCATGTTTTGTATACAACTACTGGATTAATAATATTAAGTATTTCACTGTCCTTTACAATCTCTTTACCTGTTTCTCAAAATCTTCATGAATGAATAACAAGTTGCAAATATCCTCCTAATTTTTTTCAGTTTTATTGTTGCTTTTCTATGGCAAATACTTGTATATTTCTATGAGATTTCCTTTTTTCAAATAGAACTACAGCAGAATAAAATGATTGCTTCCAATTTCTGCTACTGATCCAATTTCTGCTACTGATCCATTTTCTAACTAACCCATGCTTTGTATACAACTACTAGATAATTAATATTAAGTATTTCACTGCACTTTACAATCTACAATCTGCCCATGCATTGAATACTGCTGCCATATATGGTTGGGTGCCCCTGCTATCTACCTAGGTGTTCTTGACAAAATCCAACGATGAATCTGTAATGTGTTCAATCCCGACTTAGCAGCACAGATAGAGTCACTTTCTCACTGGCTCAATGTGGCTTCCCTGTGCCACTTCTATAAATACTTTCACGGGTTCTGCTCTGATGAACTTAGCTCTCTGGTGCCCCCTATGTATGAATTTACTTGAACCACAAGATTAGGAACTAATACTGTGAAACCAATACAATGTAAATGCAAATTCTACTCCATCAGCTTCTTTTCTCGCACTTCCCGCCTGTGGGATTCCCTTCCATTTGCTTGCTTCCCCGACAGCTACAATCTCCAAGAATTTAAATGGCCCTTCTTCTTCATTCCATGTCCCATTAACTTCTGAAATGTGTCCTTGGCCATGTCAATGCATCTTCAGATCTGCATGTCACACTTTCCATCCTCTGTCTGAACACTTCCCAAGTATTTAAATTTTTTGCTTGTTTTATTTTAGTTTCTCTGACCTGTAGTTGGCATCATGTGCTTTTCTTTTTGCTTATAACCATATTGCAGATCACCTCCTCTGTAAAAGGGATCATCTAAGTTGATTCTGGTATGGTCTAGTGTGAGAAACATACTTACATATTCATGACAAATTACATTCAGATAAAATGATATTTCACTTATTTTTGAAAACCTTTAATGAAATACAGCAGAACATATATTATTGTCAATAAATAAAAAATTCACAATAATTATCTATCACCAACTAAAGGTTTTGAGATCTTAAAACTACCGATTTTCCAATAAGAACAGGACTCAGGTTAGTCGCTATAAACAAACAAGAATCAGTCAGTTAAGTGCTATACGTGATACATGCTTGAGTGATCATGTCTCGAAAGAGACATGACTGACTGAGCAGAAGATTATCCCGCAGTAAATTGCCATTGCTTTCTGTGGTAGACTGGTTGCTGACCAAGGCTATAGAACCCAATCTGTCCTGATATTTAACCCATAACTGGAAGGAAGAGATAGATTAATACCTTTCCCAAGGATATTTGCGCGTAAGTGAATACAATGGATTCAGATGGAATTCGAACTTGGCTCTCTGGCTTCTTGTTCCAAGCCGATATCCACTGTACCACAACGCACATCCTAAGAGACGCAAATAAATTATACACTAATGTTACAGTCCAAATAATGAGATGTTCTTTACTTTGCGTAATCAAAAACAATCAGCATGCAAATGTTACAGTAAGCAGTCACTGAGGATTGCAACTAAATAAGTTAAACATAACAGATACAATGGAGAATTATGTATAATCTTGTCCTATCAATAACTAGATAAATATCAATAAATGTTTGGCTGGTGGAATACATGGCAGTTCAAATTCTAGTTGACTTTATAACATTTACTTATGTACAAATACCATTGGGAAAGTTATAATCTACCAGCTAGTAATAAATAAGAGGAAAGTGTGTGACTTATAGCCTTGGTTGGCTAGTAGAAAGAAAAACTTTGAATTTAAACTAAAACTGCTCTATAGATAGTCAGGCTATCTTGCCCAAGACACACCATTTTTGCAATGGCTGCACAACATGCAATTGCCTTTAGAACCTTAACACACTAAGAGCATGCTCTATAGCAGGGGTTGGCAATCTTTTAGAGAGTGAGAGCCAAAAAGCTATGTAGAGTCCTGGAGGAGGGCCAAACAACCATGGCTCCAGGGTCATGGAGAAGAACTATGTTATTAAATACATGAATAAATTTTCTATGAGTTTGAAAAAAGCAAGGATTCAATATAATTTAATATCTAACAGGAATTTTGTTAAAAACATATTACATCTTAAAAATAAATGTTTCATAAATCAGTATTGAAAAAAAATTCCATTAAAATCGGTTGAAAACACTATTATATATTTATTTAAAAGTGCCCACTCATGAAAGCAATTTTACAGAAAAAGTGAAAGTAAGGCTGTCCGCTAAAATTGGCAATCCCTACAAATAAAAAATAAAAGTAAAACACATTGTCCAGGTATAAGGAAATATTTCTTTTACATTTTTGATGCAGTAATATTCATTCAGACTATCAAATGTCAGTTTGGTTTGGTTTACCTATATTTATATCGTGTCCAGAGTAAGGTAGCAGGCCGGACAAGATTCACTCAAGGGCTGGATGTGGCCCGCAGGCTGGAGGTTGCTGACCACTGCTCTATAGCCTTGGTTGGCTACTAGAAAGAAAAAATCTGAATTTAAACTAAAAACAACTCTGGAGATGGTTGGGCTCCATCAGGTTATCTTGCCCAAGGAACACCACTTCTGCAATATCTGCAGCATACGTGATACCTTTAGTACCATTACAGTTTAAGAGCATGTTCTATAGCCTTGGTTGGCTACTAGAAAGAATTTAAACTAAAAACAATCCTGGAGATTACTGTGCTCCATCAGGTTATCTTGCCCAAGAACCACCACTTCTGTTATTGCTGCAGCACATGTGGTATCCTAACAGTTTATGAACAGAAAATAATAATAGTTAAATATTTGAAGCCTAAGATATTTATTTGCAAGTGTATTGCATAGATTTAATGTTAACATTTCCAACCAATCATCTATCAAAAGTTTACACATTTCCTCTTTCGTTTCTCAAACCATTGATTTTCCAATCTTTAAAATCTAAAACAATGAATAGTAAACAGATTTTTCCCCAAGATTATATGAGTTAACATACTGTATAAGAATCATTGTTTTTTACTTTTTCTTTTAGATTTTTTTTCTCTTAGAGGATTTTCTTCAGGTATTACTTATTTCTAAAAATCTTCATGAATGAATAACAAGTTGCAAATCTCCTCCTAATTTTTTCAGTTTTATTTTTGTTTTCCTATGGCAAATACTTGTATATTTCTATGAGATTTCCTCTTTTCAAAAAGAACTACATCAAAAATAAATGATTACTTTCAATTCTTGAAAGTCCCTCTGATGAGTAACAAGCTCCTTCCCATGTTAAGCAGACCCATTTCTTACATCATTTTTTAAATTTCTGTTCTTTTAAATATTAATCCGAAGCTCAATATGAACATCCCACTCAAATATTAATCAGTTTCTGCAACTGATTTGATGATAGGGGATAGCTTTACAAAAAACAATTTTAATCACACCATTACTAGTTTTCTCATAACAATGGACACATTATCTGAACTTATTTATAAATGGAACTTTGTCTGTGTGTGTATGTGTGTGTGTGTGTGTGTGTATATGTGTGTGTGTGTCTGTGTGTGTGTGTGTCTGTGTGTGTCTGTGTGTGTGTCCGTTACCTATAGACTCCGAAATGGCTGAACCGATTTTCTTGAAAATTTATACAGTTGTACTATAAGCATCTGCGAGTGTTCTTAGCTAGGTTTTGTGTCGAGGTACCTCCGATAAATATCGAAAATTGATAATCGAAAAATCGGGTGAAAGAAGGAGTGGTCCAATTTGAATCAAATTTGATACACTCATAGACAAAAACGTAAGAAACAATATTCAGATGTTTCAAGGTTGCAGTTCTTACAATAGTGCAGAAAATCAATAATATATATATATATACATATATATAAAAGGCAAGATGTTTGTGCATTTATCTGCCTGTATGTCTCTGTTTTTCAGGCCTTTTATTTTAGTTTTTGCTTTTAGGTTTGGCTCTAAGTAGGTATGATTATAGTTCTTAGTCTCAGCCATGATATCACTTACTCAGAGGACTTATTTGTATTCAAAATTCAGCTCACGACGAAAAAAACTTTTTTCTTTCAGTCTACAGTTTCACTTTAACTGGAAACAACTATTGCTTTTTAGTCTTTTGTGCCAACGTCCAAAGAGTCTGAGCTCCAGGACCATGGATTAGTTTTAAAGCTTTCATTAATCCCAAGCTACGCCGGGCTATACTGCTAGTTCATTATATTTACAAATTCAAGAGTAAATACATCTGGGTTAAAAAGAAATGGGCCAAATTCCA
Organism: Ascarosepion bandense; assembly: GCA_037127315.1. Taxonomy (NCBI): domain Eukaryota; kingdom Metazoa; phylum Mollusca; class Cephalopoda; order Sepiida; family Sepiidae; genus Ascarosepion; species Ascarosepion bandense. The sequence continues at coordinate 1,706,863 of JBBBDQ010000949.1, read as the reverse complement.
GATGACAAAGTAATAACTTTTAACAGTCTTAAGAACAAATAATTAGTCAAGAAATAAGCACGTTTAAAAATAAAGATAATGTAATTTAGTACAAAACAACATTTTTCTTTTGATTTCTGTAAATGTTTAAATATTTGCAGGTAAAATTTAAGATTTTTTACTGTAGGAAAGGTAACGTTTTATTCAATGTTGTTGAGTAGTTGAAAAATATTTCTTGGTTAGTTTGCACTTAATGTGGGGACCAAAGGGTTAGAATTTGTATTCAAGCTATGTTTTTTGCAGTTTTGGCAGGTGAATTGTTTTGTTGAAAAATGACATTTGATCATTTCTCTTTAGAAAACAACTTTTTATTCATAAGCAAGTTGTTCTACAATGTTTTTTTTTCTGCTAATGCATTGACAGCTTCAAGACAGAGAATGCGTTAAGGTTGAGACCTGGGACATCATTTTCAGGCAGATGGGACTCGACAGCCAAGTAAGTCAGTCCATCTAACAAAGGAAAAACCTGATCTTAAACCTCTGCTATGCAGATATGAAAAAGGATATGGAAGTAAATCCAGAAAGAAAAACCTGAGTGGAACCCTAAAGGCCAGTCAGTCAATTAAGTGCAATACGTGATACATTGGGCAATCATGTCTTGAAAGAGACATGACTGACTGGGCAAAAGATTATCCTGCAGTAGGTTGCCATTACTTTCTGTGTTTGCCAGCCAAGGGTATAGAACCCAATCTGTCCTGTTATTTAACCCATAACTGGAAAGAAGAGATGGATTAATACCTTTCCCAAGGGTATTTGCACATAAGTGAATTCAAGGAATTCAACTGAAATGCAAACTCAGCACTCCAATTTCTCATTCCAAGTGGATATTCACTGAATCACAATGCACAAAGGCAGTTGGCTGTAAACACTGACAACTGTTCAGCAATTTCTGCAACTAAGTCATCCCTAAAGATAATGGTCTGTATATATATACATAGTGGAACCTGCCATATGCAACTCTCTTCATCAGTGACCACTTGTTGGTAATGACTGTTTTTTTATGCACGGAAAATTTGCTAATGTAAATTAACCCTTAGTGAGCGACCACCTCCAGAACCTGTCCAGAGAATAACATCAACGAATGAAAATCACTGATCAAGTGACTGCTTTAAAAAATAATTCATTTTGGTTATACACTGCAAACTTTTAAATTAGGAGAAACTAAATGAGTAATTGATTTCATTTTGATTTAATCTAAGCCAGGAACACTTCCTCATAGTTTTGTTCTTGTAGTGTTGTACCAAACTGTTATTTTTTGTTGAAATGTACATTGCATGAGCTTACATCACAGTCAAACATCGGCTGTTTTGTGCAACATGTATTGCATTTGACATGTTCAAGGGATTTATCACAGTCTGACTTGTATAAATTCAGGGATTGAGAAAATCACAATTACACTCCTGATCAAAAATGGTACGCAGTGATTGCTAATCTTTAACTGAACTAAAAACACTGGAATTGCCATAGATCTAACAATTTATACCCCTGGTCTTATAATTTTGATCATGTGTAAATCGCCTCATTTTTATAAAAATGCAAATTTCTAAATAAAATGTTTGGAATGTAGCTTTTTGTTTCCATAACCTTTTATATTGTAGTATTGGTAACCTTAAGTTGAAGGAGTTTAGAATCTATCCATAAAAAAAGATTTCTTTTTAAAGATTTTTAAGTGGTCTTAAAATTTTGATCAGGAGTGTATGTCCCATTCTCAAATGTCTGTTTCTTTATTTTTTTTGTATCTATCTACTCTATTTCTATCCGGGTATATCTATCTCTATCTTTCTGTTTCTCTACCCCCAACCACGATCGCTGTCAGTTTTTGTATGCTTTGTTTTGTTTTGTTTTTTTCATGTATTATCGCAGATACTCGTTTGCTATCACTCACTTCTAAGAAAAAAACTGAAACCGTATACTTTAAATATGTTTTTTAAAATTTTAAAATGAATTATGCTGAATAAATTTCTTTAAAGTTATGCCATTTTCTTAAGTTCTCATTTATTTATTACCAGATTACATGGTAAAATTCTAATATGTACATTCTGATGAGTAGAATATATGTTCCTGGCATAAATAGGTCATGACTATGAGCCTTTAGTGAGTGACCACCTGCTGTATGCGACCAGTTCTTGATGTCTGTAGGGGTGGTCACATACCACAGGTTCCACTATGTATATAAAAGAAGTGTACTGCTATATATACCCCTCCCTTCTCTTCTCAGCCTTTTCCTGGCCAATCTTCATTAAAACTTTCTTCTCTTTACTAACCACTATTTCTGGTGTATTAGAATGTCTTCATTTTTCATCCTGCTGGGGTTGAAGAATGCATGTCTCTGGAAGACCTGTTGAAATAGCTATTCTCCAAATGTAAAATTTTAAGTTACATGTGAAATATATATATAGGTCTGCAGATGATTACATATATATATATATATATATATATATATATATATTTTAATTACTTAGTTTTGGGTCATAATAATATTAGACCAGTGCACATTTGTAATAAAAAGTGTTCAATACAATCATATTGTAGAACTTTTGAATATTTTACATTTGTAAATGAATTATTATGCAACCTAGGTTTCTACCATCTGGTGTCTTCAGGCAATTTTCAGTAATAATAATAATAATTGTTTTTGTAAATCACCTGAAGACTCCACATGGTAGAAACATAGATTGCCTATTAACTCATTTACAAATGTAATATATATATATATATATATATATATATATATATATATATTTACATATATATATATATATATATATAGATAGATAGATAGATAGATAGATAGATAGACTTATATATATAAGCATACTTCAAATTATCAGAACATGCAAAAGGCAATAATTTTTTCCCTTTAATTAGTATAAATAGATTTTATTTACTTACTAATAATTTATATTCACATCTAGATTATTTTGTGTATCAAGAAATAAAAACAAATAATTGTTGCATATATGAAATTTGAATGAATTGCCAAAATGGCTATGTCTATTCAAAATCATTGTTGATATATGCTACATATTTTTCATAATTTCTGTCACATGGATGCTAATGCAATTTCCCTTATATTGTAATATTTAGCTGTTTTTATTTTGAATAAACAAATATTTCTGGTTATGATACTGATTATATATTTAAATCTCATTTATCAAAGAAAGGAATCATATATATATATATATATATATATATATATATATATATATATATATGGTTAAATAAAATAAAGATAAGAGGAAAACTGTATTTAGATCACCTATGCATTTCATCCTTTGATGGCCTTTATCAAGGCAAAAAGACAAAATGAGCTTTATTCTAAATTACGTATCTATAAAAAAACAGTGTTGGTAACTATAAAAATGCTCACAAATCATTTAAAATGATTAACAGAATATTTTAGTTTTAGAATTCCTTCATGTGTAGTGCAAAGTCATGGGATGTTAAAATGAAGGGAATTTAACTGTTTTCTTTGAACTTTTTATAATGTATGTTAGTCTGTTTTAGAATTCCTTCATTGTTTCTTTATAGATATGTAATTTAGAATAAAGCTCATTTTGTCTTTTTGCCTTGATAAAGTCCATAACAGGGCAGAATATGTAGGCAACTTAAATACAGTTTTCCTCTTGTTTTTAGTTAATTTAACCATCCTGTCCTTAATCTCAGATCATAACTCAGATTTTACATACATATATATATAGCAAAACAGGCTTGTATATGGATGACTATATATATATTTACTGTATTAAGGCAGCAGATCATTATCTAAACACATATTGTTAAATATAACAGGCAATGAATGTCTATTATGTTTAATCATGAGCTGTACTAAACATCATATTTTAGCTTCAATTTCTGGTGAATAAAGACAAAAAATATCCAATATTTGGATATATTTTTATTATGCTGATCTTTGATCTAAACTTTCAGCTCACATGAGCCATCTTCAGAGCAATTATATGAACATTTGCATAATAGTTTTCACTATCAAAATAATATTCTGTTATGTTGACTTAGAAAAATTGGTCCTGGAATAGAGAGACACAAGTCGTAAATTCATGATGCAGTTCTATGATGTCATACCACATGAGAGACTGAAATATTAACAACAGAGCCATTGATCTAGATGCAATGTAATGTCTTGTGACTAGTTTGAATTGTAATTTTGTTGAGTGTGTGTTGCTTTGTTTTAATGTAGATGACCTTCAATATGTGAAGTCTCTTTTTACTGTGTGCAAGGATGGTTCATCTAAGCAGAAAGCTTAGATCAAGGATCAGCATAAAAAAAATATCCAAATGTTGGACAATTTTGTTTTTAACTTCAACAGAAATTAAAGCTAAAATTTGATATTTAGAATAGCTCATGATTGAACATAATAGACATTCATTGTCTGTTATATTTAACAATATATATATATATATATATATATGTAAAAATATACTCAATTATAATCTGAGATTAAGGACAGAATGGTTAAATAAAATAAAGACAAAAGGAAAACTGTTTTAAATCACCTACGCATTTTGTCCTGTGATGGACTATTTCAAGGCAAAAAAACAAAATGAGCTTTATTCTAAATTACGTATCTATAAACAAACAGTGTTGGTAACCACAAAGACGCTCACAAATCATTTCAAAAGATCAACAGAATATTTTTGCTTTTAGAATTTCTTCATGTGTAGTGTAAAGTCACGAGATATTAAAATGAAGGGAATTTGACCGTTTTCTTTGAGAACTGTTTATTTTGTGTGTAAGTCTGTTTTAGAATTTCTTCACATGTAGCACAAAGTCAAGAGATGTTAAAATGAAGGGAATTCAACTGTTTTCTTTGAAATTTTTATTATGAATGTTAGTCTGTTTTAGTATAATTTCCATAAGTAAAGGTGAGATTGGAAAAAATCCGGGGCGTAAATTGTTGTTTTGGTAGTATTGGATAGCAGCGCTCTCGAGAACTTTTCTTCTGGATAAATTGTTTACTTTTTTTATTAGTGTGGCATTTTTAAAATCGAAATTGTGGTTGAATTTATTTCTGTGAATCACTAATGCATTTGTAAGATTATTATTAGTGATGTCTTTTTTGTGTTCATATATACGTTTTTTTAGATTTCTACTTGTTTCTCCGATGTAGATGGAGGAACAATCCCGGCAATTTATTTTATATACACCTGCTTGTTCATCATTTTGATTTCGCTTATTTTTAAATCTGATAATATCCATAATAGTTTTCGAAGTAGTTGTTACTATGTGTGTATTTTTATATGAGATAGATTGTTTTGGATATGAGATGCAATGGAGTTGGTTGGTAGTATGATGTATTTGTTATTGTTTAGATTATTATTGTTAACAGCGTTTCTTTTGTTGTGATTATATATATTATGTGCCTTTCTTTTTGCATTGTGAATAAAGTGATATGGGTAATAATGCAAGTTTCTGAATGTGCTTTCTATGTATTTTTCTTCTTTTGTTAAATATTGGGGGCTGCATATTCTTAGTGAAACCTATAATAATACCAGATTTGATTTTGAAAGAGTGACTGGAGTAGAAATTTATCAGGTCGTTTTTGTTGGTAGCTTTTCTGTAGACGTCAAAATCGAGTTTGTTGTTATTTTTGTGTAATATGATATCTAGGAAAGGAAGAGTACGATTAGATTCGGTTTTGAAGGTAAAATTTATAGTAGGCTCAATGTTATTGAGTTTGTTGACAAAATCTGCTATGTTAGTCGTTTCTGGATAGATTAGAAGGGAGTCGTCTATATATCTTAAGTAGGAGTAAAATGTTTCTGAAATAATCTCTTTCTAGAAATTCTAAAAATAAACAAGCGAGAACACCGCTAAGAGGTGATCCCATTGGTAAACCAAATTTTTATCTATAGTAATGGTCATTAAAAGTAAAAAAACATTACTTAGTAATTAGATAGCATAGTTTTATGATTTTCTGTGTGGGTAGCGGTAATTTTATTTTTGTTTTTGTTAAGTGTGCTTTTAATTGATTTAAGCATTTATCTATAGGAACATTTGTGTATAAGGATTTTATGTCTAGACATAGATATAAAAAACAAACACATGGCAAGTCTAGATATAAAACAGGAGAAAGCAGTGGGATGATGGAATGAGGGTTGCGTAGTATAACAGGAGAAAGTGTACTAAGAGGGAGATGTGGAAAGCCATGATCGCCTACATCCTGAAAAGACAGGGCACACAGAAGAAAAAGTGTGAAATATTTATATTTTGATTATAATTATTTTCTATTTGAGTTGAATGTTCTATTCATTTTAGTTGTTGCTGCCATTACTAACAAAATTCTTCAGGTAATGCCAGTTCATGATTTTCAAAGAAGGATGATCTTTGCTATTAACCTCAGGCTTCACTCATTCAAAGCCTTTAGTCATAGTTATAAGGCTGTTTTAAAACTGTCAAATGAAGTGTCTAGAAGCTCAGGAGAAAAATTTGTGTCGCGTCATTCTTTACTCCTACCCATAATGTTTTCTTTTAAATGCCTGACCATTTTGAAATTAACAGAAAGATAAGAGCAGTCATAAAATTTATATTTTTAGAAGGAAAAAATATTGTAAATATTCACAGAAGATTAATAAATGAGTATGGAATAGCTTCTCTTGTGGTAAGTGCAGTAACATGGAACAGTAGAATTAATCCCAGTCCTAGCTAGAAAGAAGAAAATGATCTTAGTGGCAATTTAAGCCAGCTTCTACTGTAAAGATGAATAAAATCAGTCTGATCTCATTCCAGCTAAGTGAAGAACTGTAGATTGTTTTCTACAGAGTACAATGGATATATATTTGTCTAAATTAGGAAAAATGCAAATAACACTGACATCACATTTTAACAATTATACAGGGTGTGATAGATAAATTTATTGTCTAAATTCGGCAAAAAGAAAAATAACACTGACATCTCATTTTAACAGTTATACAGGCTGCGATGGCTAAATTGTCGTCTAAATGATGCCAACATGAAAATAACACTGGCATCTCATTTTAACACTTATACAGGCTGCGGTGGATAAATTGTCGTCTAAATGATGCAAAACTGAAAATAATGGACATCTCATTTTAACAGTTATACAAGGTGCGATGAATAAATTGTTGTCTAAATTATGCAAAAATGAAAATAACATCTCATCTTAACAGTTACATTTATCAAAATGATACAAAAATGTGTTGAACTACAAAAAAATAAATTTATTCAATAAAATCAATAGCCATTAGTTTCAGTCACAGCCTCCAGGTTACTTTAAAATCTCCAACATAATGCTTGCCTTCAGTTCATCTTTGGTGTTACAACAGATTTGGTTGATCTCTTACACAACTGTGTCCAGCAAATAATAATTAAGGAGGTTGCAGTCTGTGGTGTTAGGTGGCAAGATATAAAGTTTGATGTAGTCACAGAAATTGTCTGACGGACATGACCAGGTTCTCCTGCTTGTGTGGCATGGTGCAGAGTTCAGTTTCCAGACATAGGGTCTTCAAGAATCTACCCTCTTGACCAAGGGCAGCACTACTTTCATAAGGCATGAGATGTAGGCTTCCATGTTGAGTTTGAGAGCCTCAAAAACAAATCCTGGGTTTCTTTCCTTTTTGAACAGAGTGAGTTTTCTGAATTGCAGTACCTTTATAATCACCATTAGACTCATCCACCTCTTTCCAAATCCTCTTCACTGTCTTCTGACACTCAAACACTCTGAAATGTTCGTATTGGAGATTCAGGCATGAATAAAAATAAGTACAGCATGCTGTTTCTAAATTTCGTATGGATTAAATTCATATTGCTCTTTTCCTCACAGATGATGCCCATCTGAACTGACTATACTTTGCAGATGATTAAATAAAAGACAAACAATGCATAATCATGAAAATAAAAATATAAAATGGCGACAATTTAGCCATCGTGCGCTAATGTGCAGCTTATCTTAAGGACATGAGCAATCGTGGCTTTCCTCAACTTCCTATTCTTTATATCTCTTATGTTTATATAAAAATTCCTACTCCTTGTTCTGCCATCCATCTACACTGCCTCATTAATGAGGTTGCCTCCTCTTTCTCTCTGTCTCCCTCCTGTCCTGTGAGTGTTCAATTTTGTAAGCCCTCCTTTCTCATTATGTGTCCAAAATAGTTTAAATTTCTCATTGTAATTTTATACATAATTATCTTTTTTCTTCACATTTTCCTTAAATTGATTGATTCAGTTATTTTCTACTGCTTATCAACCCTTTGCAGGTTATTTAAAACAAGAAAATATTGCAAAAATATTTTGAAAATGATAATGATTTAGTGATACAACTCATACCTGGGGAGGGAAGAGGTGGATTCAAAACTTTCCCATGAGTATTTGTACATTAGTCAGTTAAATGCCATACGTGACACACGCTTGGGCGATCATGTCTCAAAAGAGACATGACTGACTGGGCAGAAGATTATCCTGCAGTAGGTTGCCATTGCTTTGTACATAAGTGAATATAAAAAACCAAACTGATATTAGAACTCAGCCCTCTGATTAAAAATTCTGTTCCAATATCCATTACACTAGTCACACATCCAAGCTTACGGTAGCTGGTATTGGCAAAGCAGTCACCCATCTAGACATTGACCAAACATGACATAGCTTATCTTTACTCATAGTACTGGAACAAATGTTTCAACATGCCCATAAGACCATTTTCCTTAAAACTTCCTTGTTACTTTCATGCTACATTTATGGTATTCTCAGCATCCTTCTGTAAATTCGCATCTCTGCTTTCTCAAGTCTTCTCTATAAAAATTGTCTAGCATACACTATTATATCAGTTCAGCATTCCTTTCTTTGTTTCTAAATAAATTTTACAGTTTCTTAATATTTTGTTTATATTTTGGACAACGTCTTTTGCTATTTTGATGCACATTCTGATTTCCCAGTATAAGTTGTGGATTAATCTAATATCCTTTTCAAACAAAACAATTTTCTTAGCAGTTCAAATAGATCTTTTTGTAGTGCTTTATCAAGTGCTATCCTGTAATCAATAAAACATGAGTATACACTGTGTGCCAGAAATATATGCAAATCGATTTTTTTGATCTAACTCTGACAGTTTTTAATAAAAATTAGTGAAACTTGGCACGTTATATGACAACACTAACACATGTGCAGATCTAAAATTCTAAGCTACTCTGTGCAATAGGGACTTAGGTATTTTGAATCTTTATAAATATTTCAATAGTTAAACATTTTTAGATACACTTAAAAAAATTTTTTCTTTAAAGCAACATTTAAAAGTATTATTACAGTTAGGTTTACATTTAAAAATATTCAAAAAACTCTATCGCTTTCTGCATCACATCATGTAAACATCTTGTGACAGACGCTTCTTGCAATGAACGCTTCTAGTTTAAATTTTAAAATCATTTGTTTCTGATGAAAGGCCGAGGCCGGTCTGAAATATCAAACATATATATATATATATATATATATATATATATATAATAATAGAAATAAATAAATATTGTCAAAAAATACATTTTTTAGTAGTTTTTCCTATACATATTAAGACAGTATACGTGGATCATTATTATGCTATATATATATATATATATATATATAGTTTTTCGCTCCTGTCACACTCATAGAGTGGGAGACAATGGCGAGGCAGCATTGGCTACATTTATTCTCTTTATTACCAGCTATTAAAGCTCTTGCCACATGCTTGGTCTTTAACAGTGCCTTATTATTTTATTTGTTTGCAATAATTATGTTGTCATGTAGTGAAGAATATATGTATATCCTCTCTATTATAATAAAGATCATTGTATATATATATTATGAGGAAATGAAAGAACAGGTAGATTGAAACTCAAACTAAAAATAAAACAAAAAATATAGTATTACTGAAAGGTAGAAATGAATTGGCAGTTTTATGCAAACATCATAAATATTTTTCTCTAAAATTTAATTAATTACAGTTGTTCATTTACAGCTTATGTTTCAATATAACTTAACAATTAAAAAAAAAATTTGCTAAAACAAATGTCCCACACAATAATTATTTGGTTTTCATAACTACAATACACCTTAGTATACCATAATTATTTTATTCTAATCATAACCTAAACATTCCAGCCCCTTTAACTCATGAGTAGTACAAAATCAGATTTTTTAAATATCTGAAATCTAATCTGCTGTTAAAAATTATTGTTTACCCACTTAAATAAATGTATGGTTCCACAATGTATCTTACCCAGACAAAATTAAAAATTGTCATGCCATGACATCAGGCTGCTCTGTTTTTTTTTTCACAACCCAGATTTTCATCTTTATAGTTCAACCTGATTCTCATTTTTGAATAAACAATATTAATACACCTACAAGCATATTCTCCAACAACCACTCCCTAATTTTCTAAATAACCATGAATTCATCTTATATTTTCTAAATAAATCATTTTCATCATTTATTTTAAAATATCACCTGAAGAAGAAGAGTATTGTTCTAAAACATGAAAAATGTTATTTTAATGCTTTTATAAACCATCATAATAAGGTTGGAGAAACTAAAATAAAACAAGTAAAGAAAATGAAATACCTGGGAAGCATTCTGACAAAGGATGGAAAGTGTGACATTGAGATTCCAAGACATATTAGCATGACCAAGAATGCATTTCAAAAGTTAACCAGAATACTAAGAGACAGGAAAATCTCATTGGAAACAAAGAAAAGAGTTCTGGACTGTTATGTGATATCTGTCCTTCTGTATGGCAGTAAATGTTGATGATCTTCTCATATACAAACCTAGATTCAAAATACAGAGAATGCAAAGGTTGACAATATTTCTATCCATTTTCTCTTCACACACACACACACACACACACACACACACACACACACACACACACACACACACACACACACATGCATATACATATTTATATTAATGGTTGGTTATTCATTTTTAAGTATTCCTGTCTGCAAGGTTGGTTAAGTAATTCATGTTACAGACACTAGCTCAGGCATATTTGTGCCTCTTAAACACCTACAAAGCCAACTTTGCTCAGTGGACCATAGTTACACTATCTAGGAGGGTTCGTCATCTTGATTACAGGTAATGTATTTAAATAGTATTTTCTTATTCCAAAACTAGCTCTTGCCCAAATTTTAGAAACCAAAATGTCTTCCCTTAAGAAAGATGTTAGAGTATAAAATTGTTTCAGATTTTCTTTTGGACTGAAGAGAGAAATGTAAAATATCTGGTAAGATACCGGAAACCCTTAATATATGACTTTGTATTGACTAATATCAAATTACCAAGATGAAAATGTAAGCCTAGTAGATGTTTGTCATAGAATGGATAGAATACAACTAATAAAAAAGCAGGAATGTTTGACTACTTTGAATAGCTTGCTATAAGGATGTTGTGATGTATCAATAGCTTGAAGGTAAGATCAAAAATTATATTTTTATTTTATTTTATTTTTTTTAATCATATCTCCCTTAGCAAGATGGTAATGCCACTGATCTGCAGGAGGCTACATAAGAGTAAAAAGATTAGGGGGCTATATAAGAGTAAAAAGATTAGGGGACTATTTAAGAGTAAAAAGATTAAGAGGGCTACATAAGAGTAAAAGATTAGATAGAAGGAGAGTGAAGAGAAAGACGAACCAGTTAGAAAGGAGCAAGAAAAGGATGGGAATACAGGTGTGATGACAGTTGCAAAGGTGGAGAGGAAGGAAAGGATATACAGGGTAGTGTAGAAAGAACTAGAGTCCAAGTGGTTAAGAGATGAATATTGACATTGCATTTAAATTTCTGGAGGTTGTAGCCATCAGGAAAGCAAGAATATGGACGCAAGTTCCACAGGCGGGAAGTTCGAGAAAAGAAGCTGCAAGAGTAGAATTGTTATCTGCATTTGGTTGATCTAACTGTGAATGGGTGGGACCCAGTTGTCAATCTGGTTGCACGAGTAAACACCTGTTGCAGGGACACCAATGATTTAAGTTCGTTGGAGCAGAAGCCATGGAAATATTTATAGAACAGACAGAGGGAAGCCACATCCCGTTGGTGAGGAAGTGGCTGGAGTCGAGCTGCCAAGTCAGTACCTATCGCATTACTAATTTTCCTTTGGAGCCTGTCAAGAATACTGAGATGACTAATAAAAAGTCACTGTCTGCAAGTGACAATATTGATGCATAATTAGAAGGTTATACTGAGACTGTCTGTACTGCTCGATTGTAAAAGCAAAAACTGTTGTTTGTTTTGTGTAAATTACCAGCTTATACAGCTGCAGTTCAACAGAAATCTATCATTGATATTTTCAGCTATTTTAATTAGGTGTTACTTTTGCCTATAAATCTGTCATATATTTGTAGCAGAAGGGAGATCGTTAATGTTTATTGAATTGGCCTTGTATGAAACATAAACAAACTTCCTATAACTTACAGGTTTTATCCAGAATTATCAGAAGTTTTACAGAAGGTGGATTTGTGGAAGAACAGAAGTATACCATTTGTATGTTTAAATAGAAATTTATTAATGGAAAAAAATCACATGAATTGATAGGAGTTAATTTTCAATGAGAAAGAGTATTAAGAAGTTAAGTGTATCAAGAGTTCATGGTGGTCTTTGCAAGAATGAGTTTATGTGTATGTAGGCAGGAACATATGTGTGTATGTATGTGTGAGCATTTATTGCTGGGTAAGATTGTCTTTGAAGTTATTACTTCAGAGTAAATGGTGAAATGGAAAAAGTTGATAGAGAAAGGCAGAGATAATAATAATGATTACTTGACATTTGTCAAGGGTACATGTTAATTACACTTGTCATCTTTTCCCAGTCTTTGATTTCCTTTCTCTTTGGCTTAGAACAGGTCATTTGGGAATTCACTCCCAAATGTGATACTGGCCTTTCTATTTTGTTTTTAGATGTTTCCTAGTTTTCTATTGTCCAAAAAACATTTCACATTGAGGTGTGAAATGTCATGACTTTTATGTGCGCTAAGCAATGTTTGTAAATTCGAGAAAGTTTGTTTATTTCTAACAAAAATCAATGAGTCTGTGCTTAGCATTTGAATTTTTAAATTTAGAACTTGTTTTGTTCACTAAACATTAAAATCTATTTCAAGCAAATATTGTCAATTGCAATCTTCTATCTCCTTGAATCCAGTCCATCTTCTTATCCTTTCTTTGACACACCCTGTACCTTGTTTTTACTCTCGCTGTAACCCCCTTGCACACCAGTGGCATTCCTGCCTTGCTTGGGGTGAATTGATTAAAAAATATATATATCTAGCAATGTCAGCTTGAAGTCAATTACTTTAATTTTACTCTTAGTTATTATCATTATTTTGTATCCATTCTTGTCATTCCACTTTCTGGCAAAACTAATATAATATTGATCTTATTTTCCATAACTTTCAATAAATTTATTCTGACATTTGTCCATAATCATCAAATGCTTTTTTTTCTCTCTTAATGTAACAAATTTTTTTCAAAGTAATAAGAATTTTGTTAGAAACAATGGAAAGCATGAAGAAATAATAGTCATATCTCCTTTAGTATAGCGATGAATGCAGGCCAATTTCCTTACAAATGAAGAGACTTGAAGCAACAGAGATGAAGTCCTACCAATGAATGTTCTTACAAACAAAATAAAGTGTGCTGAACTGCCATATATCTAATTTTTTATATGGTGCCAAATATTGACAATTTCTTCCCAGATGAAGAAAAGACTTGAAGCAACAAAGATGTGTTTCTAGGGATAGATACTGAAAATAACATTGACTACAATACATGAAGTCTATGGCTATATCATGTTGAATGCACCGGTTCCTGTCCAATCACCGAAGTTAAGCAACATCGAGCCTGGTCAGTACTTAAATCGGTGACCATTTGGGAATACCAGGTGCTGTAAACGTAAGGACCAAGAATGGTCCACCGGTCCTTCAGGTTTAGGGGTTGGGCACAGGGCTAACAACCCTGCCCTGTAAAAGACAGTTTGTTACAGAAACAGCAACAAAAAGTTGCTGCCCTATGCACCATTGGGTGTGATGGATAAATGATGATGATGATGACAATACATGAAAGGAGGAAAATAGAAACTAAAAGAATCTTTTTACTTAAAATCAGAAAACGTTGAGGAAAATTATAAGTAAATTGCATGGAAATTATAAAAACAATTCAAATCACATGACTTTGAAAAGTGTCTAAACTTGGTTAGTGGGTCTGACTAATTTTCAGCTTAATTAAAGAGTGTCCCTCTGCTTTAAATGAAGATAAGACTTGCTTCCAAAATGAACCAGGATAGTATCATGATCAGTTATGAAAAGTAGTTTCTTTATAATCATATTCAATGAAAATGACAATGATTAGCACCTACTGAAAAGGGAGTATCCAACTCAAAAAGTAGACAATACTCTTGAAGTTATGTTCTGTCTTTGGTGGAAGTATTAAGCTAAATGAAAATTATTATCAGGTGATGATAATAATTTTATCCAGATAATTCTGGATAAAACCTGTAAGTTATAGGAAGTTTGTTTATGTTTCTCACAAAGCCAATTTAAAAATCATTGACCATATCCCTTCTGCTACAAATGATATGACAGATTTATAGGCAAAAGTAACACCTAATTAAAATAGCAGAATATATCAATGATAGATTTCTGTTGAACTGCAGCTGTATAAGCTGGTAATTTACACAAAACAAACAACATCTTTTGCTTTTACAATCGAGCAGTATAACCTTCTAATTATGCAATACGCCATTGCACATAAGTTTGCAAGAAAAGCACTCATCACTTAATCGTCATTTAATCATAAAATTTATAGAGCCATTATGCAATAGGGCAAGTCTACTTAGGAAAAGATAGTGGCATTAAATAAGAAGATGGATATCAGCTTAATGATAACTAAGCTATAACTAAGCTTACCATTTTGATTTTGATGAATAGAGTGCATGTCAGGATTAGACAGGAAATACAGAAAAAAAAGTTGGCTTCATTCAAGGTAATTGAGCAAGAAAGGTAATCTTTATGATTACTACACTAAGTAGGGTTATTATATCAAATCAGTTGCTACACCTTCTGCAAAGAAGTGTGGTTCACTATGTCATGTAAAAACATTTTTCTTGCAGGACCCATCTTTCCCATTTTTCAATTCCTTGATCCGTCCATTGAATACTACACTCCTGATCAAAATTTTAAGACCACTTAAAAATCTTTAAAAAGAAATATTTTTCTTACAGATAGATTTTAAACTCCTACCACTTAAGGTTACCAATACTACAATCTAAAAGGTTATGTAAAAAAAAGATATATTCCAAACATTTTATTTAGAAATTTACATTTTTATAAAATGAGGCGATTTACACATGATCAAAATTATAAGACCAGAGACAAAAATTCTACGAAATTGTACAAAACATGTATGAAAAGTGTATGAAAACATTCAACAACCAAATTTAATCATGAGTTCCACCTCCACTGCTTTCGATGACTTCAAAAATTCTGTCGGGCATGCTATAAATAAGCGTTTCCATTAAGGGTGCAGGGGATGTTGCTCCAGCTTCTGAAGATGGCTTCACAAAGTTCATTTTTTGTTGAATATTGTTTGCCATTTCGATAAACATCTCTTGTCATCCATCCCCAAACATTTTCAATTGGGTTCAAGTCTGGTGAGCATGCAGGATATCCCAAGAGATGGACACCATTTTCTTATAGAAAGATCAATCTACAGCATAGATTGCAGCATTATTCTGTTGGAATAACCATCCATCCCCACACAAATGATGGCCCTCCATCATCAATGATACTTTTTGTAGCATGCTAACATAATCAGCCACTGTTTGACAACCCTGCACCACCTGGAGCTCCATCGTCCCTCTGTAAGAAAAGGCACCCCATACCATTAGGGATCCTCCACCACTATGTTGTGTTGAGAAAATTTCAGGAGGCATGTTTTTGTTATGCCAATATCGTTGGAAGCCATCAGGACCATCTAGATTGAATTTTTTCTAATCAGAAAACAGGACTTTCTTCCACTTCTCAACGTCCCATGTTTGGTATTCACAACCAAACTTTAAGCGGTCCAACTTGTGACGTGGAAGCAGCCGAGGAATTTGTTATGCTTTTTATTTACCATGCCTTTTTGCCGTCAGCGTCGTCTGATAGTTTACGGGACTGCAATCAGCTTCTGTGACTGCCTTAATTTGACTAGAAGAAAGTCCCTTGTCTTTCATAACAACCCGTCTTATTCTCCTACTCAATGCAGGAGAAATTTGTTGGGGCCTACCAGAGGATTTTACTTTTCCATAATTCTCACTGTTCTTTAGAAAGTTGCAAATCACAGTTTTACTGCAATTTACCTGAGCTGCGGTCGCCCTCTGTGACAAATCTTGCTTATGGAATTCTAGAATTTGAGAACGCTCAACTTTGGTAAGTTTGCTTGCTTTAGGCATGATAACACCTTTACGCAGTGATTGCTAATCTCTAACTGAACTAAAAACATTGGAATTACCATAGATCTAACAATTTAGACCCCTGGTCTTATAATTTTGATCATGTGTAAATCACCTCATTTTATAAAAATGTAAATTTCTAAATAAAATGTTTGGAATGTAGCTTTTTGTTTCCATAACCTTTTAGATTGTAGTATTGGTTACCTTAAATGGTAGGAGTTTAAAATCTATCTGTAAAAAAAAATTTCTTTTTAAAGATTTTTAAGTGGTCTTAAATTTTTGATCAGGAGTGTATTACCGATATCCAATCTGATCCTCCTGCTATGTTTCTCAAGATTCTCAACAAAACTGAGTCTGTAATATTAGCAGTCCTGACCTGGCATCTTGACATCTGCCACTTTCTCACTGTGTTTTCCCTCTGTCATTTCTCTTACGTCATTTCTATAAATGCTTTCATGGCAATTACTCTGAGGGCCTTTTTTCCCTGGTGCTCTATCTTCATAAATTTAAGTATGTTACTAGATTGGCAACTAGGTCTCTCTGTTTTACTTTTAAACTAGCTACATGCAACTCAGTTCTATTCTAATAATTTCTTATCTTGTACTACTCACTTCTTGGACAATACCCTCAGAGATGGAGAAGAGGCTTGATGTAACAGAAATTTAGTTCTACAGAAGGATGATGAGAATACCATGTATTGAGCATGTGAGTGATGATGAAGTTTTAGAGAAAATGGAAACAAAAAGACACTTATGCTTACAATTAGAAAGAGACCAGTTGAAATTTCTAGGGTGCATGATGAGGAAAATTTAACACACAGAGGACAGATTGAAGGCAAGGGATACAGAGGAAAACAGTGCATAACCTCCCTAATGAGCTCTGATAAACTTATTGCAGAACAGGGTTTCCTAGATGGCCAAAAGTAAAATTTATTATGAGCTACAATGTTCAGGAAATTGTGGAGAGCCATGAAAACCAACACCCTAAAGGGATACAGTACAGAAAAGAAGATGAATTAACTAATGTTATATTTTGCTAAATTTCAGTTGTTATTTGTGACTGTTTTTGTGAGGTTTTTTACTTGAAAAACATGTTGTTTTATCTCTTGTGTTATGTGTTGTCTTGGCCATCTTGTTGATGGCAAGTTCTTACTCTAAGCACAAAGTTAACATCAACAATAAGTTGTTAACTCAAAGGCACAAGGTAAACTCTCTTATAAACTCGTCTGTTATTCAATATACTTTTCAGTTTTTGTGTAACACATTTCCATGAGTCTATTCTTTAGGTTTTTCTTAGGTCTATGTTATAATCAGTCTTCAGAAATTGCTTAGTAGATTTTCTTTTTCATCTTTTCAACTAAAGCTCTGTAGTCAAACTGTTTCAATTAACACTACTAACTCAAAACCTTAACATATCTGTGATTTTGTTGGACTGTTGTGTTTTCATTGAAGAGATGAAAAAGAAAGGTAGAATGGAATTTCTAAAGACCAGATGCAACAGACAGAGAGAAAAAAATATTTGCCAAAAGAAGTTAATAAAATTTCAATGAAAGCTTAATTTACTAACTTTAAATCTATATGCATATTTCCAAAATAAGAACAGCTTACATTTTACTAGAAATTTTTCCCTCATCATCATAGGCAAACAAGTAAGAGGCAAGCATTAAATTTCCAAAAATATATTCCTTGTAGTTAACATTTTGTGGTGCTTGGGATGAGAAAGCGAAGAGCTGAGTATGAATTCCAGTTGAATTCCTTGTATTCACTTTAGCACAAATAACCTTGAGAAAGGTCTTAATCCAGCTCTTCTCTCTCCAGCTATGGGTTAAATTGCAGGACTGATTAGGTTCAAGGGAAGGTAAAGACAATCTACTGTTGGAAAATCTTCTATGTCAGTCATGTCTTTTTTAAGGCATGATTTCCGAAACATGTGTCATGTATGGCACTTAACTGACTAACTGAGTTAACATTGGATGTGTGTGTAGCGTGCTTGTTATTGGCACGAAAAAAGTTCAAATTCCAGTCAAAGCAGCTGAGTTCATTTTAGTATGAAATACTTGGAAAGCTACTTCTACCTCACCTAGACGTTAATAGCAAAACAGACTGAGTTTCCTATGCTTTTTGTTTTATAATCATATCGCTTGAAGCAAGGCATTTTACTGCCACTGTTGTGCAGAGGGTTATGTAGGAGGAAAGCTATGAGAAAGAGTGACAGGTTATAGGGGGGTGTCAGAAAGTGGATAAGAGAATGATGAGAATACTGATGAGAGTGGAGTGGATGGAGAAAGGAGCATGAGAGAGAGGATGCAGATTAGTGAGATAGGAGATGACTATTGACTTTACATTTAAATTCTTGAAGATTGTTGCTGTCGGGGATGCAAGTAAATAGAAGGGAATTCCACAGGTGGGAAGTGCGAAAAAAGAAGCTGCTGTAGTAGAATTTGCATTTACATTTTATCCGAGTGGATCACTGGATATAAATATATATAGTGTTTAGCAGATGTGCGTTGTGGTGCAGAGGATATCAGCTTGGAACAAGAAATCGGGGAGTGAGTTTGAACTCCAGTTGCATTCCTTGCATTCACTTTTGTGCAAATACCCTTGGGAAAGGTATTCATCCATCTCTTTCCTTCACTTATGGGTTAAACAATAGGACAGATTGGGTTCCATAGCCTTGGCTGGCAACCAGTATACCACAGAAATCAATGGCAACCTACTGCGGGATAATATTCTGTCCAGTCAGTCATGTCTCTTTTGAGACATGATTGCCCAAGCATGCATCACATATGGCACTTAACTGACTGACTGTTTGTAAATAAATGAAGCATCTACTCAAATATGAGTATCCACTAAAAATAATGTGTAAATAAGTGTAAAATAAAATAAGTGTAATAT